>JASCZW010003200.1:0-25919 GCA_034211315.2 Aedes japonicus | reverse complement strand
TATGTTTTGTTTTACCTAAAGAAATTTGAAAACCTTCCCTATGAAAAGAATATTCATCCTAACATCACTCACAATAGTCTCTCCCCCGAAGGCTCTGGTCGCTATAAAGAGTGTTCTGCGGAAATTTTCGTCCCCCTTCCCCCCATAATTTTTGAAGTTGGCACCTACACGGAAAATAAATCCGTGCCCGGATCCGTGACCTGCAGTCATGAATTCGAGTACAAGCAAAAATACACCGTGAACTGAATCACGTAATCAGGAACAAGTTCACGTTTTTGGGTAAAAATCATGAAACCGTGAACTAGTTCACGGTCCGTTTTCATTTTCTTGAACGCTTTCGTTTCTGTGTACGTACTTGACCATAAATGAAAGTCCTTTCAGCACCAGAACTTCGCCCGGAACCATATACTCTCGACTTCGATCTGGATAATTATTTAGATACCCATGAATGTCCCAACCTCTTTCAAAATTCTGATGATTCAGTTTCTAGTGATTCATGAGTTATTTGCGTATGGAAATTGTCTTCGAAAAAATGCGAATAACCTTTCCATAATTTTCAGATTGACCTAAACACCTCGTTTATTTCAGGGTGGCCACACAATCTTAATAGAAAAATTCCCGCATTTTTCCCGATTTTTTCCCGCATTTTTGCCTTATTTTCCCGACTGTTAAGACGATTTAATATATGTTACTCGTAGCTAAATCTCTGAGCTCCCAACCTTTTTCCAGATTGATTTACTACCAGACACTTATTTAAACACTTATTTAAAAAACGCCTTTTTGTGCGACAGGATAAGCTGATTTTCAACATATGTTGTCAAATTTGGTAGCTCCTTTTTGGTTCTAGCCAAAATTTGTCCAAACCATTTTCTTTTCTCTGGAATACGGCAAACAACGTCAGACGGCATTGAGCACAGCTGCCCAAATTCTTCTGTAACCATGTGTTAACACCCTTACAAACGCAATTCGCCAAACTTCAAACACATTCGCCACCACATGAAAGATAAGTTCATTTCTGGCCTCACCTGTAACAGCCGTGTAGCCAGATCTTCTAAGGACATCTTCAACGGTGCTTCAAATCGTGGTTTAGATTTATTTGTTTAGACCAAACGTAAAAACATCGCTGCATTGCTGGTGTTTGTAAATTTTGTTTTATACCGGATCTATTTTGCATCATTTAAGAACTTATATAAGCTTCTAAGTTTCTTACTGAAAGCACTCTTTAAAAAAATAATTTAATGAACTTCGGAATATCTATGAAGATGGGGTGAAAATATTTTTAATGAACAGTAGATTAAACAGTTGATTAAACTTCTCAGCAGTTGAATAAAATAATTGGAAGTTTTCAGATAATCATGAAATTTGCTCGCTGTCTTTCGAGAAGAGAAATGGTGGAACTTTAGAGAAGTTCATTGAATTGCCGAAAAATTATTAATGTTTCTGGAAACTTGAATGAACTTCCAAAAAGTTTGCTGATCATCCATGGAATAGGAACAACTTTCTGGAAATGACGGGAACTTAGAAAATCAAATTTCTCTTCCCAGAAGTTGTTTTAACTTCCAGCAGGTACATATTCTGTGATAAAAAGCAGAATATCACACATATTTAAATAACTTACGAGAAATTGAAAAACAAATCTTGGAAGCCGTGGAATTTCTGTGAAATAGTTAGCATTACCGAGATGTTGTTAAACCGTACAAGAACTTTTTAAGATTTCCAAGATTTTGAATAGGTGGAAATTCTATGAAATTGATTAAAAAGTAGTTGGTTTCTTTATTCTCGTTTTGGTTGGGTTAGAAAAATTATCGAGTAGTAAGAAGTTCAAGTTCTTCTCAAAACTTAAATACCCTGAACTTTTGGGATGCTTTCGGAACGATTGGACAGTTTCTCGATCACCTGGAAAGATCCCTGAAGTTCTAGGAGGCTCCCAAAACTTATGGAAAAATACTTTGAATGTTTCCTAAACTTTTCGAATGTTCAAAAAATCTAGTTTCCTGTTTATCTGGAACGTTTTCTGAAATTCAGGAAAGTTCCCCGATCTTGGGGGAAGTTTTCTGAAATTCTTGGAAGATCGCAAGCCTACTGAGAAATTGCCTGATTTGCTGAATCCCCTGAGCATCCGGGAGTTTTTTCGAGCTTCTGGAAAGTTCCCTGAACTTCTGGGAAATTATCTGAATTTCTGGGACGTTCTCTGAACGTCTGAGATGTTTGCTGACCTTTTGGAAAATTTGAGAAACCCTGAACTTCAAGGAAGTTTCTTGAACTCCTACATGTTCACTGAACTTGTAAGAAGTTCCGTATATGTCTAGCAAGTTTCAAGAAATTCTAAGAAGTTCACTAAACCTCTAGGAAGATCCGCAAACTGTTGAAAAGCTTCATGAATTTCTTGACTGTTCTCTAGTGGAAGTTCTCTAATTTTTTGGAAAGTTCCTTGAATTTTTAGGAAGTTCCCTGAACATCTTGAGTAGTTCTATGAACGTTTAAAAAATAACCAAAATAATCTGATAAGTTTTCTAAGCTTCTGGAAGCCCCCTGAATTTCTCGATAGTTACCTGAATTTCTGTGAAGAACCCTTTACTTTTTTAAACTTTCCTGAACTCGTGGTAAGCTCCTTGAATTTGTGGACAACAATCTGAATTTCAGGAAAGTTGTCTGAACTTCTAGGAAGAACCCTTAATTTCTGGAAAGCTCCCCGATTTTCTGGAAAGTTTCCTGATTTTATGGTATGTTCCTTTGATATCAGGGAGAATAGCTAAATCTCGGGAAAGTCTAAGTCAAATCTAAAAAGCTTTTGATAAGTAGCCTGAGTTTCTAATTCCACTGAATTTACATGATTTTTTTCGAACTTTTGGGAGATAATTTTTGTCCATCAGTTCCTTACCTTTTTCCGATATTGTGGACGTAAATACTGCGGGCCGGAAGTCTTAAGGACAGATTTGCAAAAATTCCTCAGGGTCACCAACCCCCAAGTTTTCGTCGAGAACTAGCTGAGGACATACGTCAACATCCGTTAGGCTGCAGTGCACCTATGTATCACTAAGGCCAACATATCCAGCTGCATCGCAGCAGCTGGAAAAAGTCATCAGTTGACTCTAGTTGTCGCATAACGTCTAGGATCATATCCCTTGGCGTGGCGCTATCTATCACTATCAGCACTATCTAATATCGTTTAAATGAGATGCATGCATTCACACACTCACCACCACTCAAACCAATTCATGGTAAAAAGTTTGCGAAAAATCCTCGGTCTCAGAAAAAAACAAAACTGCTGATCTCTGGATATTGTAAGATTGACAAGATGATAGGTATTGGTAGGTTTAACAACAAGAAATACTACACCGGTGCGGGGAACGCAAAGTTGGTCTGTTTTAGCTGGTTCTTTTTAAGTTTGCTGATCAAATCAACTATAAAGATGTTAAAATAGACCACTACTGAAGATGCTCTAAGCGGAACGTTTTGACAGGCTGAACAATGAGATCGGTGGACCGAGTAAATGACAAAAACGCTACTCAAATCATTTGAAAAAGGTGTGAGTATGGTTCCTTCCATATGACAAAAATTCCCGATGACTTTTGAAATTCCCGCCTTTTTCCCGCATATTTCCCGATGATTTTGAATTCCCGCATTTTTCCCGCATTTCCCGATTTTCCCGAGTCTGTGGCCACCCTGTGATTGACCGCCCACGGATGCAATTCCGTTATTGCCAGATCAGCTGTATTTACACAAAGAACCAACAGATGATGTTTGGGACTAACATACATCTTCAATGTGTAAAATACTGTTGACCCATTATAAGGCAATACCGACACCGACCGTGCCCGAATGCTGGTCAAGTATGATACTCGCTTTGGAGGAAGCCGAGAAATCCTCTGCACTTCCACGAGAAATCACTGGGATGTTGGTTAGTTGGGGAAAGGTCTGCAGCAGGGTTCGTTTTGATTAACGATACGCTGAAAGTATGTAGCACTTTCCGCCAAAAGCAATGGACCGCTCCAATGTGACTGAAAAGAGACAAGCATAACGAAAAACAAAACAAAACAGAATAGACAAAAACAGTACAGGATATTAGATATTGTCTTCAAAATATGGTAGAAATAAATTATTTGTTGCTTTGCAAACCAGCTCTCCTCGATGTCCTAGATCTCGGCCAAGTCCCGCAGCTGCTGCAGTCGACACTCGTCCACATCAAGTCGGCCGTCGCCGACGTATCTGAAACCTACCGGTAGTAACATGATATCTGCGTCTAACACACTCTTCTTGCACGGATTAATTTATAAACTAAGCCTGCACACCGAATCAAAATTCCCTATGGAATGGTTTTGGAATTTTTCTCTAAAATCTAGCTCTAGATATTGGCACTTTATTTCTGCTCTGATTTTCCATCGTCAATATTCTTCCCCGAACGTGGCAAACGCCAGCTCAGGTTCGATGCAAGCAGCAGCAGCAGCCATTCATTCCGTTCGTTTTGAACGACCAGACAGCAGACCCAAGAATGGACACTTTTTCCACTGCTATTGCGATCGGACTGAAGCGTTTTCTTCGCTCAAAAGCACAGCCTACTCTCACTTCGTTTATTATGTTTGTTCCGGTTATTCCGAGAGTCGAATTGACGTTTGTCACTTGGTGAAGTGAGAAAAGTCACCTGCAGTGACGTGACTCGCCATTTCTCGAGTACTTTTTCAAACAGACGTATCTGATTTTGTAAACAAAGAGGGGAAGTAAAATGCAAACGTAAAATTCGTGAAACCCTTAGCACTTTTACGCAAACTATGGCCACCAACACAAGGAATAACATTTCCTTCACATGATGGTGATGCTACTTTCCGTGAGGGTACTGAGAGTTTTGAGAAATTTACGTTTGAATCTTACTTCCCCTCTTTGTTTACAAAATCAGATACGTCTGTTTGAAAAAGTACTCGAGAATATGTTCTAGTATTGAAAACGCAAGAATCTATTGCAAGGTGCCAAGTGTACTAGGACTAAGGGGTTCTAAAGCAGTGAGCCAATTTTGAATCGCTAATTTCCTATTGATTTTTGGAATACCGTTTAATAGAGCCGAATGCGTTTAGCTTCTATGGCGTTGGTCAAAAGTACACCTTGTACCTTGCAATACCGTATGCGTGATAATGTGATAACGTGACGCGTCCACCACAAAAATATGGATTTCGTAGACCCGATTGCAGAAAAACTGCCTGTTTAGAATATTGTCTAATCTTCTGATCATTCCTCTTCATGTTCTAACACGAAACAAAAAAGCCTGCCACCTTGCCGACCTTGCTTTGCAAACAAACAGTTCAACCAGTTTAAGAAATAAACATCAAACTTGCATTTGCCATTAAATCTTACTTGTTGTTAACGAATTCAAACTAACCAGATAAGCAATCAAGTATTTTTATTAGTGTCATTTGTTTCTTCACTTGTAGTGATTAGCTTTCAACAAACTGGTTCTTACAATCCTTCATTCAACAGCTGACACAAGACATCTTCGTTTTCATCCGAATCGAAATATTCTTCGAAATCCCCTCCACATATATCGGGACTATTGAGCTCATCAAGAATTGCATACCAATCCACATCGTCCTCTGAATGATCGTCCAGCAAGGGTTCATACGAGCAATCTTCCTCATCACTTACGAGTCAAACTGTAGAGGTCCAATGGTGAACAATACGCATCGTCGTCTGCAGATTCGGCTTATATGGAAGACAAACCTCTTCACTTCCATAAGATTTATCGCTGTCCTCTCGGATGAGTCATAATAGTGTCCGTCATTACACTCATCTCTACTTCCGTAGGATCTGTTGATGCCTACTGATGAATCCGACGAATCTGAATCTGTGAATTTAGTTAACATAAAAAACATCAGGAGATCGCTTGAATGTAGGGTTACTGTCCCATTAGTGGGGCATTAGTACCACCCAATTTCGAATACATCGATTAAAATTGATAACTTCGTCATTCGATAAATCGCCTGAGGGTAAATTTATGAATGAAAACTTGAAAACCTCTGTTCAATTTATGTTTCTATTCTAAATCCTTTGCTCCAATAATTGGTACCTACACAGTTCCTATTATTTCCTGCTGTCCTTCCTACGCTATCCTTCGATTTCTTATGTTGCCAACCACCATTGGTGAATACACAAAATGATGATGGTTTTAACATCCAGTCAGGTAGGTTTAAGACGAAAAATGTTACCGAAAAAATTTCGAACGAAATTTGAATCAAAACGGCTGCTTTACGAACTATACGAACAATTTCATTCGTGATAATGTGTTCATTAAATATTTTTTTCAATATTTTTTATTTCGTACATTTTGATTTTATATTGTTCGGAGTTTTTAGAAACATTTTAGTGACACTTTGTGACTTCTTCATTTTACAACTTATAGGGAATTCGTTTTTGATTCCATTTCCAAACTGGGATCGGGATTAAAATTGGGTCGGCCTGTGTGTATGGTTTGATTGGTAACTCTATCGGACTGAGGTTTGCACTACTTAATAAGTCCAGGTATTGCAGGTTGGAACTAGTTCCAACCTAGGTTCAAAAACGAAATCGACATTAGATTCAAAGATAAATGCAAAGTACTTATGTTTTGTTTTTGAGGAATTCTTGTTTAATTGGCATACTTCTGGCATCAATTATCGCATAAACATAGGGTGCATTTACCCTAATAAAAGCAATTTTTAATACATTTGGACTCAGAAGCCAAAGATTGCCAAAGGCATCAAGCTATATGCTATACAAAGTTTAGTGCATATTTACTACCCTGAGCCATTTTACAACCCTGATATAAAAGCAATTGATATGTGGTTCCGGTAGGTACTTACAACAAGTATTTTCCGAAAACATGTTTTTTACTTCCAACAGCACACCGAAGCAGGATTGATGAGCGAATAAAATTAAGACTTATTATGGATCGATCAAGCTGGTAAACTGCGAGTTTGTTGACGTTTTAAGAATATTCCCCAATTTAAAAATGGGCGATGTCGATGCAATTTTTACAGAATCGACGATTTTACCTCGATAAATCGATTTTTTCCATTCGATGTTTTCTGTTCGTCTTAGCGTGCTGTACACACAAAGAAAAACTATTGTTAGAATTAAAAAAAAAAAAACATTGCTTAAATTGAAAAGTTGCGTTGGTTCTTTTGGGTAGAAAGCGGTTTGCTTTCACAACAAAAACGTTCAAACTGTCCAATAAAAATATTCCTGCTTGGTACATTTGAAAGTTTCAAAAAGAATTGTAGAACTGTCAAATTGAAACATTCGCATTGTTGAAAATAAAAGCACATTATTTTTATTCCAATATGAACTTTCATCAAAAAGTGTCATATTTTTTTTTTCTCTGTTCGGGACATAAACCACTGCGACCAGTAATTTGATCTATTGTAGTATATCCCGTAGCCTTTGTTTAGTGCATGTCGAGTTACTTCATCACTATTGAGAAATGATGAAGTATTCGGTGTTGTTACAGTTGTCATTGTTTGTTTTGTTGGCAATGAATCAGGTTTAATTGAAAGTTTCCGCTGTTTAAACCCTTTGTGAGCGACAGCACTCTTCAAAGGCGCGCACCTTTATCAGTCAAAACCGGATTCATTGCAAACAAAACAAACAAGAACTCCGATAGTGACCATGCATCAGAACCCTAGTCAAAACCAATTCAAACTATAGAACATCAAATAGAAAATAAGAATTCACATAAATGAAGACTAACCTATGTTTTCTTTATTCCAAGCTCATCCTCGGTGGCGCAACCCGAGTATTGTCACTTTTCACAAGACATGTAATAAGGCCAATTATACGTTCCTTTGACTACAAAAACAAATATGTTCCCTAGTTTGAAATAATTCGAACTAGGGTTCGGTGGTAGATCTGATACCCTGTAACGCACCACGAAAAGGTGATCAACCAGCGTTACGGGCCAAAAAAGTGTCATGCAATTAAAATAAGAGTAAGCTGTTAAGATTGAAATAAAAAATATTTTTATTTCTATTTTTTTTGTTAGATGAATCCTCAAGATTAATAAAAGAAAATCATTTGTTTTTAAACAAAAGTCGGATATATTTATTGCGCTTTTTGCACCTTATAAGAGTAAATATACTATCGCTCTTTCGTACACAAAAATGTTACTCTATTTTCGTTTAAAAGGGAGAAGATCCGCTTTTTACGAAAATTGAGTAACATTTCCGTGAGAGAAGTGAACAATAGAGGGTTTTAATTTAAAAAAAAACATGGTTTTATCGATGATGGGCGTTTTTCCTAGCACAAAAATAATTTTTATGAATCTCAACTATTATTTCTCGATTTTTAAACAAGAAAAATCTAACCATTTTTATTTTTACAAACCGACATGCAGTTTCACAAAGTGACATTTATGCAAAGTTACACCACTTGATTTTCAGTACCGGGGGCGCCCATTATGACATAAATGTCAACTTATGTATGCTAGAAATCAATGGTTGGTTCGTTGGTTTAGGTAGTCTGTTTTTTGTAGCATGTTTCATGGTGAAATAGGATGGTGTTGTCTTGCAATCATTATGTTTTGAAATTGTTTTTTTCAAAAGTTTCACTTGTGAAATTAAAAATAAATTAAATGCCTATATTATTATATTTACTATCGAACAGTGTTATAATCTAGATACCCCTGTAAAACCCTATTGTACTCAAAAATTATCCCCCCCCTCCCTTGCCTACCATCCTCTTGAGTAGCTTGGTAAAAGAATGTCTACTCTATCGCATACCACCGTTCAAAATGCCCTTCCGTTCGTTTTCAACTTGCATCCTTCAATTTCACAGCCTGCCGTACTCTAACGGAACTATCAATACTTTCTCTTCATTTCTTGATTTCTTGAATTCAAAACTTCATTCAAATTAGAATGATCGTTAACATTAGGTGTACTTATAATTTCTGGAACAGTCTATAATAAGTAATTGATTAGTGTTTATGTCAAATACTTAGCTATTCACTTCCACTGTGCATTTTATATATGGTTTTATAAGATAATAATACATTGTTGAAACACAGATATAATTAAAAACTCTGCAGGACATGATTATCGTTTCAGTCTATGCAATGTCGTAAAAATCACAGCATACCTTAAAGTAGCATCTATGAAAAAGAAAAAAAAAAACGTTTTCCATCCACCCAACTACGAACGACTACCAAGGCAGCAATAATTAAGTCAAGGGTTTGCCCTTATATGGCATATTGCCCGTTGATTTACAGATCACTATCTGCCGATTTGATTAAAGTGTATTAATTTTTACGTTCAGCCATGATATCGGGTGTTCCAAATAATAGGCGGCACAGCCTAAAAGTTCACGTTTTTATTCGAGGGTTGTACTTCTGCAATCATTCTGGCACGAACGGCAATCTGAATGCAATTGTCTGCGCCTCTCTGGTAATGAATACATACATACAATGTTTCATGCATGTAGCCCCTGACGGTGACACGGCGCAAATAGGTAAATCAATTTACTTTTCCATTTTTCGAAGGCATTTCAAACGCGTGTCTATTAATAGGGGATAATCGCGTTATCCGGTGTGGTGCACTTTTCCCCCCACCCTTTGATCGAACAATCTCAGCTAAAAGATTAAATCAATTATCTCATCCTAATCACCGGGTTTGTCGGTACAAAGTGACTTTAATTCCGGCGTATGTGAACTGAAAGGAGACAGGTTATTATTATCCTTTGTTGATTGACGTCACTTTAGTACGGAATATAACCGAAACAAGAACAAAAATAAAAACACAGATGCGAAGCGAAGGCCATGCGCCACGCGTCATGTCGTTGCTCAAGTTGCGACACGTACGACACAGCGTGTAATCGGCGTGGCATTGCCTGGGATGATGAAGCCTTTGTATAGACCGGTCTGCAGACACGCAAACCAACTTGCAGCAATTAGTGTTTACATGATCGGGAGGATTGTGCATAGATCGTTTTTTGTTAAGTTTTTTCCTTCTGACGTACAAAAGTAAAATGCGCCCAGCGAGTGGTCCAAACCGTAAAATTCGCACGCAATCCCGCTGGGAAATTAGGTCTGAACGGTGTGGGCAGCAGGGATTGCTGCCCGCGGTGGGTCGCTCCAGTGATGCTGCAGGGGACGCTCCGAAAAAAGGGGAAAAGCGTCAAATTTCACTCAGAGGAAAAAATATGAAAGGGAAATAAGGGACTCGTCTCTACCCGCAGATAGTTTTTGATTCGGTAAAGAGGTGCAGTAAGATAGAGAGTATTTGTGGTTCTTATTATGGGTAAGAATCTAGGCGAGCGGATCAAAGAGCCCATCGCGTTTTCGGGAAGCCAACATCTCAAACATCACAAATGTCATCGCTGGATCCGTCTTCGTATGGTTTGTTTAGCAAATTCTAGCTGCATCTCAACTGTTGTCAGTGGGGCCCATGATTCTGGGCTCACCGCGATGAAAGGCTCTTTTGAAAGACAAAGGCAATAAGATAGGGGTGCCAGTCTACCTGGTAAGAATCCAGCGGATATGGTTGCCATTGCTAGCAAAAGAGAGAACTTTGATTTCTTGAATTTTGACCGGATCCCCGGTAACGGGCATTTTTACCTAACAACTGGTCGTGGGATGTCTCTTTCCAGGTATAAACTTGTTTTTTGCTGAGCAATCTTGCTCGGAAAACATGATTCAGCAAGCAATCTGCAGTTGTGGCCTCTTTAAAATCACAGGTTTTCAACTACACCACACAATGAAGCCGAGTGGTTTACATTAAAAAAGTGCGTCTAGTGGCAGCAGCGATTTTACCCTTCATTCGTCAACACACGACCAACGTTGTGCTTTAGCCGGATTCCAGCCAGCTGCCATTAATCTAAGGAGGTACTTGAATGATAAGGCGTAAGCAAAGGCTAATCTTCGCCGCCCACGAAATTAATCCTCCGAATTGCTCCTGAGTTCAGAACCGATCAAAAAATATTTGGTCATAATTGTCAAGCGGAAATATTGAGGATGGTAAGTAAGCGTTGTAAATGCACACAACGGCATTTGAAGCGGAACAAGTTCTTTGGTACAATGTCACTAGTGATTGCAATGGAGATCACGATGGCATCAGTGGTAAAAATCGACAGACTCAACCTGCACCAGTAGGTCCCATACAAAACGATTTTTTTTCGCTACAGGCAGTACTAGAACATCCGTCCCAAGCTCGGTCCCAACATAGGCTGGGCTTCGAAGGTGCACTTGGACCAAGGGGTTCTAGCAACAGTGATCCATCTCAAATCGCTAGTTGCATATTGATTGTTGGTCCCAAGCTCATTGTAATGCACCCCTTTATAATGAACTCACATAGCGCGAACACTCCCCAAATACTCTGTCAAAATAACACAGCAAATCAAACAAAGGCGGCAAAATATGTATGACAAGGTGCTGGCTTCAAGGTGTAATTCGAATCCAAGCGGTCTCTGGCAACAACAGTGAACCACTTTCAAATCGCTAGTTACATATTGGATTGTTGAGCAAATTGTTATAACTTTGACTCACTGCTCTATAACCTCATCGACCCCAAGTACAACCATAGAGTCGAGAGGCTGGATTGTCGCAAACTCGGTCCACAGTGACTAATGACTCACCCATAAATATTACCTAATACGAACAACTCCTCAAATACCTTCAAAATAACACAGCAGAATCAGAACAGATACGAAGATTTCTAGCACTGGAAAGTGCAAACCCAGTCGACTCGATAGTCCTGAAGAAAATGATTATATTTTTTGGCTCAGGAAGTACTAGCACACCGGTCACATGCTTAATGATTCGCCCATTAACATAACTGCACCAACACACCTCAAATATTCTGTCAAAATAACATAACAGAATCAAAACAAAGCCAATACTGGTACTGAACCAAAGGTACTGAAAAGCCCAAGAGTGGTATAGCAAGGTGCAGACTGCAAGGTGTACTTCAGAACTAGGGTTCTACAACAGTGAACCAGTTTGAAATCGCTAGTTGCAGCTATTGATTGTTGTTATTAGTTTGCCGGTGCTCAATGATCGCAAACAAACATGGAAAGTATCCATTTAGATCCATATCCGCGATGTTCCAATATGTAAAACTACGTTGTAGTTGTGACTATGACGAAAGCGCTATCCCGGGGTAGCGTTGTAGCATAGACTAACTCTAAGACCAGTGGGTCCCATACAAAAACGTTTTTTTCTTGGTCCCAAGCTTAATAATGCGCCTCTAATAATGAACTCACACGAACACACTCTGAAATATTCTGTCAAAATAGCACCGCAAATCAAAACAAAGGCGCAAATATGTATAGCAAGGTGCTTGGCTTTAAGGTGTACTTCGGACCAAGGGTTCTACAACAGTGAACCAGTTTGAAATCGCTAGTTGCATATTGATTGTTGGTTGTAGCTTCAATATTACTCACAACAGATACGTATGCGTTCCGTTGACGTAAATTTGTCAACAAACCTATGGAAAACTGTCAAATTCTTGCAAACGCATCCGCAACGTATCAATTGTGGACCAGCCAAAGTATTACGTTATTAGGGGCGAATCTTTAAGCTGGTAACCGAGCTGCGATCGACTTCCTGGGACAAAAACTGTATCCATTTTCATCTGGACTATCCAGCCCCTGATTTTATTATCAATAGTGGAAGTTGCTGAAGTGGAAATAAAGGTGGAGGAACTTGCTTCACACAGACCGTGATACAGGGCTCGGAAGAGAAATGCCACTATAGTATCAGATCGCTCTAGGTAGACTGTTTTAATGTATCTATTTCCATTCTTATGAACTCTTTGGCTCATCCGGTGGAAGCTTTGGTTATCGTTTTAACTGACGAAAGCGCGTCAAAACGCGCACGTAGATATACCGCAGATTCATCAATGTAAAGCTATGTCCATTTAGAATCCGGAATAATAAAATCATCTGTATCTCGGTAACGAAATGACGAACAAATAAGTTTAATATGATGTTGTTTTTGAGAGGAAATAATTACTCATCACCATGAGGCTCTCGGAGTAGACAGCATTTTTTTTTTTTTGCTAGAACTGGCCAGTCAAGGTGGTGCATTCGATCATGCCTTGACCCACCCCGCATGGGGATGCTTGGCAAAAGTCTGTGTTTCCTGTTTCGGAATACTACCTCACAATGCCCTCCGCTCAATTTCAAACTACTTCTATTCAATCTTCGCAGCCTGCCGTGAGCTAACGGAACTATCAATACTTTTCTCTTCACAACTTTGTTCTAGCAAAACAAAAAAAAATGCTGTCTACTGGTAGAGCCTCATGGTGATGAGAAATTATTTCCTTCTCAAAAACAACATCATCAAGTTTAATATATCAAAACAAAGGTAATCTGTGCTGTACTTTAAGTAAAAAATATCAATACAAATCATTTCTCTTCGTTTCCAATGAAAATTTCTTCTTGATGCCTCCTGTCCTTGGCACATTTATTCCACATTTTGGTCATCTGAGTCGCGCCCCGAGCCGATTTTCCACTTTTCTTAAGCTTCCGCTTCATTATTGCCCAAAATCTCTTGATGAAATCTACGTTATTATCGCGGTACCACTGGATGACTTCCCGGATGTAGTGACAACTCGCCAAATCTGGCCAAGACTTTACAGGATCTTTATGGGCTTTAATGAAAGGTAGTACGCGGTTTTCGAAGCATTCTTCCTGGCACAGCTTCGAGTCCATCGTCTTATTTGTCACGAACACTTTGATCTTTGCTCCGCAGCTGCATAATCCCTTGCCAAATCATCAGTTTTTGGCAAATTTGTCCATGATTGCAAACTTAAACTTCGCAGGAACATCTCGTCGTGCCAAGTCGCCATGTAGATTTTTTGGCCAGGAAGCTGTCCGAAATCCATTTTGACGTAGGTTTCATCATCGATGAGCAGGCATCCTTGTTACTTCGTCCAAACCTGCTGGTACAATTTCCGAGCTCGAGTTTTGGTGACGAAACTTTGCTTCAACGTTCTGTTTGGTTGCTTGCTGACTCGATAAGAATGATATCCTGCTCGCAAATGAATTCTTCGAACGGTACTGCAAGCAGCAGCGTAATTTTGTGCGATTTCATTATCTACTAGTCCAGGGTTTGCGCTGACGGTTCTTAACACCTTCTGGTTCAGCTTGCGGTCATATGTTCCATTACGACGCTCACCTTGAGACACTCGATCCACGGTTGATTTGGCGATTTTCAACGTTTTTGCGATTTTTATTGCGGACCACGTTGAATTATCAATGTGGGTGTGCAGAATTTTCTCTCTCCTCTCGGCTTCCATCTGGTATAACTTTTTACTCACTGCACGAAACACCGTAAAATTTATACCACATAAAGTTGGTCAACAAACCACTGTGAAAGAATTCTTGCAGCGGTCACTTTACGTGCCGCTGCATCATAATAAGTGATATTGGATTCTAACTGGACATAACTTTATCATCATATTATATATACTTTGATTTATGGGGAAGAGGTAGCCTATCAAATCTCCACTTTTGAGCATTTTTCCAGGTACTAGGTGATTACCATCGATTGCCTGTCGATCTTCCAAATTTGGAAGACGTTAGTTATTTCAAACTATATTAGTACGCCTACTATATCACAAAACATTGCCATTGGTTGAGTGGATTAGAAATGATGGGAGCATTTACTATAGGGCCAAGTCTCTACTGGTTGGTACAAAATAGATGAGCCTGTAAATTAATAGAAAAATAATGATGACAGAAGGCACGGAATGCATCCGGGGGCTCTTAGTTCACTAAATTTTTCTGCCGTTATTTTAAATGGATTAAAATAGATTGCTCAATAAAAAGATCTGCCTGATGCTAATATTAGTTCCAGTAGTATTAAATTTTGTAGAAAGGTTTTGTATAAAGTGAAAGCATTTTTTGCAACGAAAATAGAAGTGACACTTTGTGAGTGGCCTCAACAGCATCCTTTTTGCTAATCTAAATCGTACTTATATTTACTCACTATTCCAGTCGTGAATACTGCAGCAGCTATTCTGTGTGAGCCATGGTGGTGGTGAAGCAAATTGGCACTGTTTTCCTTTTTTTTTTTTGGGTTGGCGGTGCTGATTCAATGAAAGCACCTCAAGAAATTCGATAAATGCCCGCATTGTAATGACGACTTTTTTAAGGCGTTTACGGTTTTCTCAACAATCAATATGTAACTAGCGATTTGAAATTGGTTCACTGTTGTAGAACCCCTTGGTCCGAATTACACCTTGAAGCCAGCACCTTGTTATACATATTTGCGCCCTTGTTTTGATTTGCTGTGTTATTTTGACAGAGTATTTGAGAGTGTGTTCATGTGAGTTCATTATAAGGGGTGCATTATTGAGCTTGGGACCGAGCTTGGGACGATGTTCTAGTACTGACTGAGCCAAGAAAAAAATCGTTTTTGTATGGGACCTACTGGTCTTAGAGTTAGTCTATGGTTTTCTCGTCTTTGAAAACAAAGCAAAGACAATAATATCCCGTTCGTTGCAAGTTGCAGAGCCGAAGATGGTAATGTTACATTTGAGATACTCCAAGAAATTCTAGATTATATTGACAATCATCTAGCAGACCATCTTAGATTTTTCTTTGTTGTTATTTGTAATTTTTTCGCGTTTTCGATGATATTGGGTTGATAAATGGGATAAAAGCTTTGCATTTCTCTTTTCAGAAAGCGAGTAATGGAGCTATAACCATAAGCCATAATGTTAGAACAACAGTTAGTGCTCATGTCACAACCGACAGACAAGCTCTCACGCAAGAAAAGGCACTCCACCCTTGGCTTTGGAGCCTTGATACAAGTAGGAAACCTTCGAGCTAGAAAGACGGCCTAAATAAACAAAAATATATTGGCGTCTAGCATCATTGCCAAACCAGTAAATCTCGTAATAAATGCCCTCTTGTAATAAATTCTAACGGTAAGATTATTGGCGTTTGTCAACTGGACCATTCTGAAGTGATCTTTTTAGACAGAAAATTGGTTACATAATTCATTACTAGCTGGAAAGTCCGGCCCAAGATCTAACCCTTTTGCTGGAGATCGAAATAGGCAATGCTTTGGAAATGACGTGATTTGGATTGTCGGTTTCGTAAATAATCTGCCCTTGTCAGGTTTGCTCTACCAAACTTTTCAAACATAAATGGAACTCTCATATACTATATGTCCACCAAACTTATCAAATATGGCCTTAGTCCATTCCATAGATTTTTGTAAAGCCTCGACCATTCCCTTCCCAACCATCCAACTTCTTGCCATCTCTGCGGGTGTTGGTGAGCTACTGGCCTATCGTTAAGTAGATGCCACACTTCATTATCCTTCCCTTATAACGAAGAAGATGAGCTCAAGCTTATCCAGTCTAACCTCTGTCCATTGGCCATGCAAAATAATATAGCTAAAATTAGTACACATAAAAACTTCCAGTCAACAATCTACAAAATACTATGTTACCATCACAACGTAAAGCAACACATGTTCCGAGGGTGAACTTTGGATCGTCTCCACCTTCATTCCATTACAATCTGCCTACCTGCTATAACAAAAAAACCTTTTCGAATCCGATCCACGTACCACTCCACGTTCGACTGGATCATCGTAAGTAGAATACGTAAAAGTAATTTCAATTTTCCACCACTCAATTCGGATTCCCCATCATAACTGAACAAAGACACAGCACAACATAGCAAGCAGCAAACTCCATAATCGGCATCATCATTGCCGTCACAACTTCCATGAAAGGCATATGCCTACTATGTTTCCTAATAGTCTCTTTCCCTGCCAACACCCCCGCCATTCTCACGAGAACTAAATGTACATGGAAGTCAGTCCTTTTATGTTTTAAAGTGCTCTCTACAGCTCAATTCTGAGCCGACTAAAGATAGCCAGAAAAACGAAGATGGGGTGCCTGCCACTAAAGCATAATGTTTACCCTCCTGGTCTTAGCTTTAAATATTGTGAACCTTCTGAAAAAAAAACAGCGCCGTGAAATAGATGTTCACGTTCGCCGTTCGAAGCGCAGATTAAGATATTTATTGGCTTATTCTTATGATGTTACTCAATGATAGAAAACAAGCGTTAGGGACATCGTGAATCAAACATCGATGGAATGAAGTTGATATTTGATTTTTTAATTAAAGTAAAATTATAATAGATCATGCTGGGGCTGGCGGCGACAATGAGCAACTATAACTCGAGAGGCAATCTTTTGTCATCATCTTTCCGAACACGGAGGTATTATGATTTTACAGACACCTGCTGATGTTTTTGAACTTTTGTGAGCGAACTAGCGGAATGGCACATATGCCTAGGTGGAAGAGTGTAGACGTAAATTCAACAAAAGGATGTACACAACACAGCAGGCGTAAAAGTAATAAAAGGGATAATGCTGGTGTTATGACAGATTTCGGGAGGTTACGGCGTTGATTTAAAAGAAGAGCGGGGTCGTTGTTAAACGCTTGTTCATCTGATCTGTGTCGTTATGGATACAGGATTCGTCCAATTTTGGCAACACGATCTTAATGCCGTTTTCCAGAGTTAAATTTCTTCTGCTGGACTTCAATTGTTGGATTTTCCACGACGGCGCACACAATTTTTTGGATGATCTGATCTTGTTTTGATACCACGATATTTAACTACTTGACATGTTTAGTTAGTTTAGTCAAAGTTCCATCATTGTTTACCTGCACGCTAAAAAGTCACAAGCTATTCATTGTGTCGTGAGAACATTCTTTAAATGAAACATTTTAGAACACTTTCGAATAACTAACTTCAAAATAAACCAGATTTAATTGCAGATTGCATTACAGTGTTGCACTACAGTGTTCAGTTTACCTTGAAAAACATTATCGAGAATTACTCTTCCTCAATAACATGGTGGGAATGCTAAAAGCTTCCCATAATGGATACGTTGCGTATGCGTTTTCGAGTTTTCGATAGTTTTCCCATTGGTTTTCAGTCATAACGCAAACGCAACCATTGTGGGCAACAATTTCGAAACATTTGAATCTTTGTTTACAACAACAACAAGACGTTATGGATGGTAAGGGGCGTCTTCCAAATTCGGTTTCGTCGGCCATTGATATTCTGGAATGCAAACAATTGCATGCAGCAACAATGGTAGATGGAAGAGAGACCTATTCACCGTCGGACTCACTACAAGCGAACTTCGCCGGACCAGTTCCCCCAAAATTTGTTGAAATTGTTAATGTTCTATTTTTCAGTGCGCCTTTCTGTATCAAGGGTATTCAATTGTACCAAGTGTAAACAGTTGGGGCACACGGCTACTTTTTGCAACAATAAGCCCCGTTGTGGCAAGTGCAGCCAAAGGCCTCTAGAGAATGGTTGCTAACAGGAAGCAACAAAGTGTGCTTCCTGTGGCAAAGAGCCTCTCCACGATTTGGAGAACTGTCCCATGTACAAGAAGCGTGCTGGTAACGTGAAGCTTTCCATAACAGAACGATCCAAGCAGACGTATGCAGAAATGGTGAAGTCGCAAAACGGAGCGTCCAGCTGGTACAAGAAGGCGTGAGCCATGGGCGGATCAGGTAAACCAAGACTTGGAGAGCGTGGGAAGAGCGTAAAACAGTATCCAGATAAAAACGTTAATTCCGGATGTGGTTATTGAAGTGCTGCAGCTCTTCCACATAATTCCCAACTACTTCTCTACCGAAAAAACATATTATGCTCGACTTTTCAAGCTAAAATGGAACAAATAAGTAAATTTGTTTGTACTTACTTAAAAAATATCGTGCAGTCTTACATCCTCCTGCTGCATTTGATAGAGAAGTTGCTCCATTTTCTCCGTTTATTCATCGTTTTTTCACAGTTCCACAAACAACATACGACAAACTCCTCTTGTGAATGAAAACAATATGGCGTACACATAAACAGCCGAGCCTCGGCTTACAGCACTGCTAAACCGATATTTTGGAATGATAGGCAGCTGAGGTCTGTTGAAGTTTGGTTTACGTTTGTGCTCGGCTCCTAGTGTTGCCGAGAATCAGTTTAATAATGAAGTTATCAGATATTTCAGTTTCAAGTGATGCTGAGACTCGGCATCGTTCGTTTATTGCCGAGTTATCAGTTAAATATGAAAATGCCGAGTGAATTCAGTTAAATGTTAAACCGAGCTCGTGAATAATCTTGAAGTGTGATGTCCTCCGAGGACATCATTAAGCCACCATCATCTTTGAAATTCAGTTTAGTTACTTCCATCTCCAGTTCTTATTCTGGGCGGTTTAATGTTCCACGTTACTGCTTGGGGTGAACAATACGATGACAACCGAGTGACGTTTTCCAAGACCATCCCTCAAAAAAAGACCCGCCACCTCTAGATGGGATGGCGAATGCACTAAGTGTTATCTAGAGAAATCCGATGCGTTTAAAGATTATCGTAGACATGAAACATCTGAGCTTTTTAAGGATCTGCATAAGTACCTACAGCTTAAAAAAAAGCGTAAAAACTTACTCAAAGCAAAGAAACGCAATTACTGGTGTTCGTTTGTAGAGGGACTATATAGAAAAACCTCGATGACAACGCTTTGGAGAAAGGCTCGATACATGCGAAACCGCTCATCCTCCAATGAGAGTGAAGAATACTCCATGCAGTGGATATTCGACTTCGCTAAAAGGGTTTGTCCAGACTCTGTCCCAAGTTGGGACTCCCAACAAAAGCAAACTTACGGGATACCACCAAAAGTCCCGGTTCTCTGGACGAACCATTCACAATGTTGGAATTTTCAAAGGCACTTCTTTCATAGAACAACTCTGAACCGGGAGGCGATATGATTAAATTCAACCTTTTGAAAAATCTCCCCGATATCGCTAAAAGGCGATTACTTCGCCTGTATAACACTTCCATGGAATTAAACATAGTTCCACCCACATGGAGACAGGTTAAAGAAATGGCTATTCCAAAGCCTGTGAAACCAGCATCTGATTACAATTCATACCGTCCGATCTGTATGCTAATGTTTGTATTAAAATGTATTTACCCAAACTGACTAAACTACCCATGCAGCATCAATCATAGTAACCCATGAGTCAGCAGACAAAATTTGACAGCTCTATCAGGCGAACTCTAACCGTGATGGCAAAAACAGTGTAGCAACTCCGTTCAGAAGTGTGCGCGTTTAAAGAACGGCACCACTCCGCGTCGAAAACGGACATCGTGCGGCACTTTGTGGACGTCGAATACGCCCGTTCTGGCATCTACAACATCTTGGCACTATTAGACAACAATCAGAGTATCGAAAGAACGCCGGGTTCCGGACGGCCGACTACCCTGAGCGACAAGAAGCTCCAAAGGATGCTGAGGAAGACCGAGGGAAATGTGGCTACATCGTTGGCATGCGCTTGGCCGGGAGGTCGGTTCAACCCGTCAAACAGTGAAAAAGTACCTTGCGAACATGTCAGGAAGCGGAAGTCGCGTCCACTGGTTTCGGAGTTGCAAGCAATGACGCAACGGCAGCGGCTGAATAAGATGGTCAACTCGATTTTCCCGGCGAATCGCGACGTGGCGGTGGTGATGGACGACGAGACCTATCTCACCCTGGATGGCAACGACTGGCAGGGCACTTCGTATTTTACTTCCACCACGAAGGAAGTGAACTCCCAGGTAAGGTTCATTTCACACACCAAGTTCCCCAAGAAGGTGCTGCTGTGGCTTTCAATCAGTGAGAAGGGGATGTCAAAGCCACTCTTCTTTCGCTCCGGACTGGCCATGAACGGGGAAATTTAGAGTACGAAATGCCTGCCGGAAGTTCATCAAGAAATACCATAAGGGCAAAGACGCGGCGTTCTGGCCTGATCTGGCGTCTGCCCACTATTCGAAGCGATCGTTGGAGGAGATGGAGCGGCTCAATATCGATGTGGTACCCAAGTTGGCGAACCCGCCCAACGTCCCCCAGCTGTGTCCCATCGAGAATTTCTGGGCCAACCTAAAGCGTAAGATCTACTCCAACAATTTTGTCCGAAAACTGAGGAGGAATTGATAAATAAAACGAAGAAATCACTCACAAACATGCTTACATTCATGTATTGGTCCGCCATGGCGAATGTTCCGGTTAACTGCTGGAAGGCTGCTCGCAAGGGCGTAGATTTTTTTTGCAAGTAAGCTTAAATAATTATCTTCCATGAGAAATTGATCAAAAGCAATTATCTGTCTTTTTTTTTATCACCATCCGAAAAAAGTCCATTTTTTTAATGCAAATGTATCATATTTAAGGAAATTGTTTGAAAAAATGATCCTATCAAGACTACAATGCAAAAGATAAAAAAAAAGATTACAATGCAATGGAAAAGAAACTAAGAACCGTTGTACTCCTGTAAAACAAATCTCTGGGACACAATCGTTTCATTACTTTAAGCCACAAAATGAAAATTACATTATCGTGAAACGGTTTTCGTTTTCAGATGAACAAAAGTGCGTTAAATTGTTAGAATTTTGCATTGTTATATTTTTTTTTATGAATTATGAAATATAAAAATAATTAAATAATCAAATTAAATGCTGAGTTTTAATTGAAAGTAATCTGAGAAAACCCTTGCTTGTAGTCTAAAGCTTTGAGATTTGAGCTCCAACTCCTCAATATAGCGGAGCCTGGTCCAATCCCGACCTCCCAAGATTTTTTTAGACAGCGCTGGTTGCCACATTTTTAATAATACCAATGGAAAGCTTTCATTACAGAAAGAATTTCAACGTATGCATTGGTCGGAGAAATTGTGTTTTTTGGACTTCAGAATTGACTAAATTTGAGAAAAAATGTTCTACACGCTAAAAAAATTTGTATTCTAGTTTGGGTTCGGTTCAATCAAAATGACCCTAATGTGGAATAATTCAAAATACGAGTTAAGTTTACTCAGTCGTGGTTTACGCTACAACTCAAATTCGGCATGAGTGCCCCTGCAATCCTTATGAACACTCATGCTGAATTTGGACGCTAACGGACCATTGTGGCTCTAGTTATAGCGTAAACCATGGCTGAGTAAACCCTATCAATGTTGGTCTCTGCTTTTAAACAATTTGAGGCTGATTTATAGTTCTTACATTTAATGGGGTCAGAATTGGACCAGCCTCCCCTACTTTTGATGGGTACAATACTTCACAAATAAAACTAGATTTGTCAACATGGTTATCGTGAATTTATTAGGAATAAGTTTGATAACTTCAATGAAATGATTCCCGCAGTTATATTGAAGTGATGGAAAATGATGCTCATTCCATGTGTGTATAGGCAAAAAACTTGAAATTTTCAAAAAATTAAACTCAAAAACGGCTCAATGAACATTTGAGATTTTTTGATATGTTATGTATACTGGCAGATGGTCTGCACAGTAGTGGTTTTCCAAGAATTTTAAAAAAATTTTTTGTATAATTTACTGTCAGAATAACAAATAACCTTCAATCTAGGCCAACTGGCAACTTCCAGAAGTAGCTACATAGGCTTACCCCAACGCTCATGTATAAGTTCCTTACTTTATAATTTTTGTGTTAGGCTTTGTGCACAAATTACGTAACGCATGAAGGGGGGGGGGTTAAGCAACCGTTACTTATTGTGACATATATAGGGAGGGGGTTTTCAAAATTGTTACGTAACAAAATGACCAATAAAAAAAAAAGTGAATAACAAATTTCCTGTGTGCCAAGCAAAGTAGCAAGTAGCAAGTAGAAAAGCCTGTTACCTCAACGGATTCATCCGTGCCTTGACCTACCCCGCAGTGGGATGTTAGGCAATAGTAACGTCCTTGTTTCGAGTTCTACTTTACCCATGCCCTTTCGCTCAATTTTCAATACTTCTATTCTATTTCCAACCTACCGTACACTGATGGGACTTTCAACAACTTTCTCTTCATATCTTTCGTTCTAGTAAACATTACTGTCCACTCTTGGTGACTCATGGTGATGAGCGAACATATCCTTCTACATCAGGTAGAAAAGGGTTAATTTATACTAGTTGAGAACTATGTTTAAAATTTTTGGGAAATCCCCACTTTCAATACGTTAAATTAAAGGTGTCAATCTATATTTTGAAGAAAAATTTTTGAAACTGAGCCAAAACTTTCTTTTTGTTTTATTAATGACGTTTTCCATATCTGGTACTCTGCACCAATTATCGCCATAATTTTAAATTTGAATACAGTTGAATAAAAATATAAGCTTTTTGGAAACAATGCACCTCTGCATTGATTCGACCAAACCGGTTGAATTGAAAAAAAAGTTGTTTTTTTTTATATTGCTTGTTGCTTTGAAAGTTGGATTTTCGGTACACTTTGTCGATCACACTTTTTCCCTGTGTAAACACGGTTGCCATAATGAATGGTTTATGAAATAAAAAAATAAAAAACTTGTTACATGACATCAATTTAAAACCCCGTGTAACTGGCAGCCCTGACCGTGCATCGGCAAGTGACAGAAAAGAAAGAAGAAACATCAACAACATCAAACCCGTTTCTAACCTCCCGCGAGTTTCTCTACTTCTAAGCGGATTTCGTTGTTTGCTATTATTGCCAGGTAAATTTGTAAAAAAAACATTTTCAATAGCTATTGAGAATTTTGTTTTTTTTTATTTACAGCACGATGGACGAGAATGTTGAATGTGACAATGGTGCATGTCCCGCAGAGCTGGAGGAAAACAGTGTTAGTTTGTACGCCTACGACCTAGATTCTGACACCTACTCAATCGAAGCTCTTGAGGATGATCCTTTGGTTCTACCGTCGGATCCAGATGATGGCTCGGGTGGCAAAACGTTCACAGATATGCAGTATGAACCGATTGAAAAACCATCTAAATGCAGCCGGAAAAGCAACTTGTCGTTGTGCGCTTCGTTCTTCAAGCGGTGATTCGTTGGCGAAACATCTGGCAGCCTCGTAACATCGGAGATTCTCTCTGGTGATTCCATCGATGAAATCCTGCAGGAAATGTGGGCGGTTGTTAAATCGATCGTTCACAAGGAAGTAATATTTGTCGATGACGAACCGTTGTTCGACGACATGGGGAAATTCGTGTATTTGCAGAATCAGGAAAACCGAAGACGCATCAACATCGATCAAATAAGTAGCAAGCAGCTTATAAGTTATTAAAAACTGAAAAAGAAATTTGCTTGGTACTTATTCTCGAATCACAATTAGTGAAGCTAAACAAAATAACCGATAATGACGAGTTGCTCTCCTTTGACATTTCTGCATGTCAAAAATCTGTCAAACCAAAAGGGTTGCACTTTTGATCACACTTTCAAACTGTGCGGTTCGATTTGGTGTGAACTGTGCAATATTAATTGACTAACAATATTGGATTCGACACGAAATTTTATTGTTTTAAATATATGATTGCATTAAACTAAAACAATGTGTGTTTTGATTTGATTCTAGTCATTGCGTTCAATCACCCAATATTCCTCTACGTGTAGCTTACATCAAATGAACTTGTTGCTGCGTCGGTTGTTCTATGTTTCTGTCGTCATGAATTAGTCGTACATAGCGCGCCCTTGTTAATGCACTGCCCGGATCAAAAGGAAAACTCTGCATAGTACCTTTATTAAAAAAATACAATTAATTAATTATTTTATATTTAATTAATAATAAATAATTTAAATACATTTGAATAAACTTGTTGAACTAATATTTGTAACAGTTTTATGAACATCCATTAACCTGACAACGTTCCATTAAGCTGTACAACGAGTGCAATGTTTTTCGTAATCTTTATATTAGCTTTAAGATACTTAAATGAAATTAATTGAATGAAGTTTGCAATCTTTACTAATTTCAAGTATGTGAGAATTAAACATAAAAACAACAACTATAACAGTTTTTGTGATGATTTCATCGCAATTGAGAAATAGGGGGAGGGGGGTTCCCTGAGTGTTACGTAATTAATGGGGGGAGTCTGGTCGCACGTTACTTAATGTTACATAGGGGGAGAGGGGGTCCAAAATCCCGGTTTTTTGCGTTACGGAATTTGTGCACAAAGCCTTAAAGATATTGATAACTGCTTGGAAAATAGATGCACGCTAAGACAACTTGCAGACGATTCTGTGATCTCCTATAGACGTCCACGAGCGGAAATCTTGCAAAGACCATTATAAAATTCCCTAGATAATCAGTCCATCTGAGCCAGAAATTTGGGGATCGAGTTTCCACCGCAAAAAACCGAATTGGCAGTGTTTGCTAGAGAAGCGGTTCCCAGATCAACTGCGTCTCAAGCTGTCAAGCAGCCCAATACTTTGAAGTCATGTTTAATTCAAAACGCACATGGAGTACTCACAATGCGTATTTAAATGTCAACAAAGGATCCATTATCTAAGATCGATTCCCGGAACATGGTGGGGTGCTCACCCGGACGACCTCACTGAACTCTACAATACAAATATTCTTTCAGTTCTCGAATATGGCTCTTTTTGCTTCCTCTCGGTAATAAACAGCCACCTCATTAAAGCACTCAGTATCGTTGTTTACGTATTGCCCTTGGCTGTATGCATTCAACGCATAATATGAGCCTGGAGGTTCTGGCAAGGAGTTCCAGATCAACTTCGATTTATTTTCATTCCCCATATTTTTATTAAAATGTAACAACATGTCAATCACAATAGAAGATTTTTTTCTACTATGCATACTCATCTGCCTTTCTGAAACTTCAGGAACCTTGTTCTGTTTATGTTGCTGAGCTGGTAGCAATAAATTTCGTATTGGGGATAATTTCCGACATGCCCACAGACCATTATTTCGTGTTCTCGGATAGTTTCAGTACCATCGAGGCCCTACGAGCAAGAATTAAAACAATTGATGGCGGAAAGTAGAAAAAATTGCAAATGTGATATTTTTCATTAACGATCGACATTTAGATGTGTCTAACCAGCAGATTTGCACATTTTCGATGCAATTTACAAAGGGGATTGACCTATTCTAGGCAAGCTAAGCAGATATCACCCTTTTATGAGTATTTTGGCAGTGTGG
>JASCZW010003199.1:0-31003 GCA_034211315.2 Aedes japonicus | reverse complement strand
ATTCTATTTATTCGTCTATCAAAACACTTCACTCAATAAATAAGGGTGTGAAACTAAGTAATCACTGTTTGTCAGAAGATGGCTCTAGCAGTTAGAGCTGGTAAATTTTGACATATCCAAAACGCCATGAGCCATGGTTGTATATGGTAAACATTATATACTTCTGGTAGTGTGAAAGTGTCTAATTTTGTACCAAACAATCGTCATTTGAGGGGCCCTTGCAGTGAACTGGCCGGCTTGAAGTTTCGCAAGGGCTCAGGAGGGATTCTTTGTCAAAAACCGCAGTTAAGAGTCAGTTCTGTTGTGGTTTTTCTGATTTTTCTACCCCTTTTTTAACTCTTGTAGTAACATGTGGAATTCAAATGATTCATTTCACTAGTTGACATATTATATCACTACAAACGCTTATTGCGATGCAAGAAAACGGAGTAGCATATCGAATTTTTAGATATATACGGATATATTATTCAAGATCATCGATGGAATTCCCAAGTAAGGTCTGTATCCGCAATAATCCGGACATCTCAAAACATGAATAAAACATAAATTTCGCATTATATTTCCGTCGTAGTTGTTTATTTCAGATTCATGGGATGTGTTTTAACAATTCCTGAAGACAAAACATAGTTATTCGGTATTTGCATAGAAATTTCGAACTTTGCGCTTAACTCCGTCCATTAGGGTTTGTACAGACTCTTCAGAAATCGTAGAAGCCGTCTTTGTCCAAATTTGTTGGAAATGTTTGATATCTTTGATTCCTTGCTTCTTTCCAGAAAGCTTCCGCTTCATCAGAGCCCAATATCTCTCGATTGGTCGTAGCTCTGGGCAATTTGGCGGGTTTGAGGTTTTTGGTACAATGTTCACTTGATTTGCTTGGTACCACTCCATCACAGTTTTAGCATAGTGGCATGATGCCAAATCGGGCCAGAACAAAGGTTTTTCTTTGTGACTTTTGATGAAGGGTAGCAGTCGCTTCTGCAGACACTTTTTCTGATAGATCTCCTTGTTGATTGTGCCTGTAGTGACGATAGATTTACTCTTTTTGTCACACATGCAAATTGCATCCCACACAAGGTATTTTTTGGGAAATTTTGATAACTTCTTCGTTCTGAAATGCTCAGCTTTAGCATTTCTGGCCATAGCAGAATAAAAAGCCAGCCCTGGTAGCTGCTTGAAATCCTCCAGGACATAAGTTTCATCGTCCATAACAACGCATGAAAACTTCGTCAAATATTCGCAGTACAAACGTCGAGCCCCTGATTTTGCTGCCAAGTTCTGTTTGTCGTTGCGATTTGGAACTGTTTTTTGATTTTTGGACAAAACCAGGCGACATCCCTATTTCACGAGCCACCGTTCGAATGTAGAGATTTGGGTTTTTCGTTAATATCCTTTTCACCTTTCGGTCCATGACAGGATCAGCGCATCCAATTTTTTTGTCACTTCTCGGTTTCCTCTCCACCGTCAAACGTTATGAAAATAATTTGAGCACATCGTGAACAGTGGATTTAGGCAAATCCAATGTTTTTGCAAGGTCCCGTATTGACAAGTCAGGATTTGCCGTACGCCCGTACAAAATTCGCTCGCGCACTTGTTTTTCTTTCGTCACCATCTTGAATACTAAACATGAAATGTCATAAATCATCACAAATCATAGTCTTTTTCATTATAGACTCTCAGCTATACCACAGTGAAATTTTTCATTCCTACGTGCAATATTTCAAAAGTTACAATGATTTGAAGGTGTCCGGATTAATGTGGATAAAGACTTTATTGTATAGTGGTTTTAAATCATTTTGTTGTCACCGCTATGATACCTTGTCTAGACTTTCAGGTTCATAATGGATTAGCAAGTCCGTCAATAATTGCAGCAGGACAACAATCTGCCGACATGTAATTACCCATAGAAGTGTTGATATAATTTTATATTATGATTTAAATGCAATTTAATGACATTTTCAGCATTGTATATATGCATCTATTGAGTCTTAGCCCACATACCCACGTTATGTATTTCAAAAGATAGCAAGGGTGTTACTTTTAATATTGTTCATAATCATTCATTTCCTTTTTCACGGACAAAAATAATCATGTTTGGGTCCACCAGTATTAAACAAGAATTATAGGGAAATTCATGCATCCATTTTTTTTAAATTTATTCCATTTGTATGGATATATTACAATAAGTATCCGACCACATATTTAAGTTTCCGGAGGCAACAGGAGAGCTTCAGGTAAAATGATGTCAAACTCAAGGTATGAATATTTATATTTATAGAACACCATGTATTGGGATGGAGGGATGGACCATCAGAGCACCCGATTGAAGCGATTTGGGTAGGAAGGGTGGGTCTGCTAACTTCCTGTTGTTACCCTGTCATGTCAGAGATATCCCCGAAACGTAGAAGTCCATTTTCACAGCAAAAAAAAAAATGCCAGAAGTACATCAGAAATTTCTCCAGAAGCGTTTATTGCCGATGATCAAGCAGCATGATGGTCCAGTCATATTTTAACCTGATTTGGTATCATGTCTTTACGCCAAGAACACACTAGGGTGGTACAAAACCCAAAATGTTTGTTTCATGCCGAAAGACATGAATCCGCCAAATTGCCCGAAGGCACGGTCAATCGAGACTTTCTGGGCTTTGACCAGAGCAAAGCTACGGCAATTTGTAAAACCAGCGGATGACATCGAAAAATTTAAAAAGGATTGGCCAATAGTGATGAAAATGGTGCAGAAGCTTATGGGTCATGCTCAAGGAAAAATTAGATGTTCTGGCGACTTCGACAAAGCGGTGGGGCATTCAAGGACATCCAGCAAATGTGGGCAAAATGGAATGCCGGAATGAAAAGCGCTTATCCATCGCCGTCTCCGCTGTGCGGGCGCTGATAAACTCTATCAAGAGGAAGGTTCGAGATTTTGTTCGATCAGGAGAAATGTAGCCATCTAATGTTGTATCTTTTAATATAAGTACTGTAAAGCAACAATTAATGGACTCTTTAACCTGATCATAAAAAACAGGTCTTTTTGTGCATACCAATTTACTTTTAGTCAGCCTTTGTACAAAATTTATTTGTTTGTCCTGAGCTTCTGCAATGCAGGGTCTGACTTTACCGATTCCCTCAGTACGACGATCGTCAAGACTAGTCATGACCTTAAAATAATGTATGTAGATGCAGGATTAGAAGAAGTCAAATGTGGGAAGATTAGGTATTGCAGTGTCTGCTAAGATAGATCCTCAGGAAAATGGCACCTGAACAGCATATATAAAATAGCTGGCGTAAGTTTGGAAGCGACCGAAGAGCAGCTTCATGTTGACAGTACAAAATTTTCTCTTTACATAGTTTTCAAACTTTCGTTCTCTTAAGGAACTATAAAATATATTCTTTAGCCATGCATCCTATCAAAATCATTGTCTCCAATAGTTAAAAATATTGGCATTATTAAATCCAAACATTTCCAAACTTTTCAAGCTGGAGTTCATTTTGTGAAGATAAGCAGTACCAAATTTCAGAAAGTTAATAAACCAGTTCAAATGTGAATTTTCACATAGAGTTGATATAGAAACGTTGTTTTTAGATATGAGTAGGTACCTATTTTTTTATATGAAATGCTTAGAAAATATGGAAAAGATGTCGGGCAAGTTTTTTCGTACCACATTGATAAGTAACAGAGAATATGTAAATGACGAATTTCACGCCAACTCATTCAGTGGTTGGCAGTACCCTTTCTGAATTCAATAAAACTTTGTGAGTTAGTAGACTATATCTTTTCCAGCAACTTTGCATACTTTTTTGCTTTAAAATTTATCTAGACTACCATTTGCAAAGGGCTTAAGTTTTTTGATCGATTTTTTTTAAATCAACATAACTCAAAAACGAAAAGACCTTCAAAGAAGTGATGTATGGGTGACTTCTAGAAAGTTGTCGTAACTTAAATGAAAAAAATTGTCAAAATTGTAAAATCGATTCTTACATGCTAGAAAAAAATATTTTAAAATTTAAAGTCAATTTGCAATGTATAGCTATCTTAGAATTGGACGATTTTTATTTTAAATCAAGACAATATAATTATCTAAAAGTTCACAATACTTTGAAAGCTGGGCATTTTTAACCCTTATGTGATCGACAGGGTACCCGGGTACCTTTTCATGTTTAACATTACTAAATTTCATAGTTTATTTTAAACTAGGAAGCTGAAATTTGGTGACATCTTAATTACAGTTGGAAGGCAACTTTTTACATAAAAACACTTCGTATAGTAGCAAGGGGTGCCGAAGGGGGGGACGTCGATTTTTTTTACCCCTTAAGTGATCGACAGGGTACCACGAAATTAATATGATCATAACTCTGGCTTTTATTGACCGATTATTATTCTTTTGACACCGTTCGATTCCAAAACTCATTGGCTTTATAGACATTATAGGCAAAGACCATTTGAATTCATCTGGTTCCCGTAAATCCGGGTTACCGGGGCTGTGTTCCTGTACGGAGACAAAATATCGGAACATCTATTGAATTTGCAAGAATGGATGTCAGAATGTTAGGAATAACTCCTAGAAACTATTTCTATCCTATTGTGGGACATATGCCGACTTGTTCCTGGAACGGCCATTCTGTAACAGGTTCCTGTGGGGCCTCGATTCGCCATGAACGTTTTCAGTAGAAACCCCTGGCAATATTGGTATCAAAACTCATGAAATTTCTCCAGTAGGCTATTTCTCAACGTTTAGTGGCCATATGATGATTTGTTCTCGGACCAGTTTTTTCCGGAACAGGTTCCCGTGGGGCCTCGAGTGGCCATGAACATTTTCAGTAAAAGCCCTGTCAATATGGGTATCAAAAATTCATGAAATTTCTCCAGTAGTATATTTCTTAACGTTTAGTAGCAATCTGATGATTTGTCCTCGGACTTGTCAATCCGGAACAGATTCCCAAGAGGCCTCGATTGGCCATGAACATTTTCAGTAGAAACCCCTGGCAATATTGGTATCAAAATTCATGAAATTTCGCCAGCAGGCTATTTCTCAATGATTAGTGGCCATATGATGATTTGTTCTCAGTCCGGTCAATCCGAAACAGGTTCCCGTGGGGCCTTGAGTGGCCATGAACATTGTCAGTAGAAACCCCTGGCAATATGGGTATCAAAAATTCATGAAATTTCTCCAGTAGTATATTTCTTAACGTTTAGTAGCAATCTGATGATTTGTCCTCGGACTTGTCAATCCGGAACAGGTTCTCATGAGGCCTCGATTGGCCATGAACATTTTCAATAGCAACCCCTGGTAATATTGGTATCAAAATTCATGAAATTTCGCCAGTAAGCTATTTCTCAACATTTAGTGGCCATATGATGATTTGTCCTCAGACTGGTCAATCCGGAACAGGTTTCCATGGGGCCACGAGTGGCCATGAACATTTTTAGTAGAAACCCCTGGCAATATGGGTATCAAAATTCATGGAATTTCGCCAATAGGCTATTTCTCAATGTTTAGTGGCCATATGATGATTTGTTTTGGTCCGGTCAATCCGGAACAGGTTCTCGTGGGGGCTCGAGTGGCCATGAACATTTTCAGTAGAAACCCCTGGCAATATGGGTATCAAAATTCATGAAATTTCACCAGTACGATATTTCTCACCGTTTAGTGGCCATATGATCATTTGTTCTCGGACCGGTTTTTCCGAAATAGGTTTCCATGGGGCCTCGAGTGGTCATGAACATTTTCAGTAAAAATTCCTGGCAATATGGGTATCAAAATTCATGAAATTTCGCCAGTAGGATCTTTCTCAACGTTTTTTGTGGCTATCTGATGATTTATCCTAAGACCTGTCAATTCGGAACAGATTCCCGTCAGGTCTCGAGTAGTTATGAACATTTTAAGAAGGAAACCTTGGCAATGTGGTTATCAAAATTCCAACGTTTCTCAACGTTTTGAAAGAGACGAACTAGCCCAGGAGGCTAAAAGTCTCTTTAATAAAGAAGAAAAAAAAAAAACGTTTTGTGGCCAGGTTTGTTCATGGCCACTAAAGGCCTCACGGGAATTTGTTTCGAAATGAATGTTCCGAGGACAAATCATCAGATGCCAAAAAAACGTTGAGAAATAGCATTCTGGTAAAATTTCATGAATTTTGAAGCCCATATTGTCAAGGTTTCCTTCTAAACATGAACATGGCCAGTTGAAGCCAAACGGAAACCTGTTCCGGTAAAACAGGTCCGCGGACAAATCATCAAATTGCCACTAAACGTTCATAAATAGCCTACTGGAGAAATTTCATGAATTTTGAAACCCATATTGCCAGGGGTTTCTACTGAAAATGTTCATAGCCAATCGAGGCCTCATGGGAACCTGTTCTGGATTGACCGGTCCAAGGACAAATCATCAGATAGCTACAAAATGTTAAGAAATATCCTACTGGAGATATTTCATGAATTTTGACACCCATATTGCCAGGGTTTCTTTTTAAAAATGTTCATGGCCACTCGAGGCCCCACGGGAACCTCTTGCAGAATGGCTGTTCCAGGAACAAGTCGGCATATTGACCACAATGGAATATAAATGGTTTCTTGGAATTATTCCATAGATTTTGACATCCATTTCTGGAAATTTAATAGTTGTTTCCAAATAGTGCCTCCGTACCGGACCACAGCCCCGGTAACCCGGATTTACGGGAATTCAAATGATCATTGCTGACAGTGTCCCTGAAGCCAATGAGTTTTGAAATCTTACGGTGCCAAAAGAATTAAAATCGGTCAATAATAGCCAGAGTTATAATCATTTGAATTTGGTGGGTACCCGGGTACCCTGTCGATTACTTAAAGGTGTTTTTTTTGTCGATCACATAAGGGTTAAGGGAAAAAAGTTTTTCTAAAAAGTTGGAAGAAAGTTCAAGATTTGTTACAGAATGTGTAAAAGGTGTGAGAGAAATTGTGATAGAGGGGGGATGATAAATCTTTAGGAATAGCGAGCGTCATATTTAAATGGATATGCATCATGTCTTATCATATTAGAAAATTTTAATTTGATAAGACTTGATGCATATCCATTTGAAGACGCTTCAAATATGACATTATATGAATTTTCGAACTACTGTTTATGTCAATGAAAACTCATAGGTTTTGGCTTGGTAAGGGATTTATTTTATTTAGTTTGTATATGTACATATTCACGTATTAGTAATTAACATAGCATCATATATTTAATATCTGAATCTTTCACATACAAAGCGATTATCCTTTGAATCAGAAAACCTTTTAGCTGAAATTTGATTTTCTGAAATAGGTATAAAGCAATGAACCTGTGTAACAGGTATTGTCTTCACGTGGCTATAAAACTTGCCAAGTTCTTCTGACATTTTTGCATACTGTACAGCTGATATGAAGCAGAAATTCAGTTTTGTAATACTTTAATTTAACTGTTCAACTGCCCAGTCATATAGTTCTCGAGAAGTTTTGATTGTGATTATCCCTCTTTGCCATTAGCTTGAGATGACCACCAATAGCATTACATGGACCTTTCCCATGAGACGTTTTCCAATCTCTACATGGACTTGAAATTGCACACGCTGGCAAAGTTCTTTATGTTCTTATAATGGGCCGCTACTTCATCTGACATGAAAATAATTTTTGAGCAATATATTGGATTTTGTTTAATGAAATCTAGCAATTTTGAAATAAACAATTGAACTACTATTGAGTCATGGTTCAATACTTAATATATTATGATTAAGCTTTTGTTTTCTAATTCATTGTCCTTCTTGTAAAATTCTGCAAAGGTTTGGTAATAAACAGGATCAACCACCTGATTTAATTGTATTAGAGAGTATAAAATATAATAATTTGAAAATAAGTCCTTGCCAAATGGTAGCCTTGATTTTTCAAACATTCAAAAACCCTTAAAAAATCCTATTTGTCATTATAATAAAATTTTATTGGCTTCTGTGAGATTTTAGAACCAAACTATAAGACGAGCTAGCGCGATACACGGTAAAAATAGGACATGACATTTTTTTTGTTAGAAACACTTTTTTTTCCTTAAAAGTGCTCTTCTGCCAATGTATGGTGAACTTAAAGACAATTATGTTGTCTATATAAAAAAAATTCCGTCCAATTCTATGATAGTCATATTATGCAAACTGACTTGAAATTGCATTTTTTATTAGTGTGTAAGAATCGGTTTTCTCAATTTTTCAATATTTTTAATAAAAGCAAAGATAATTTTCTAAGTGTCACCCATACTTCTCTTTTGTTTTAACCTTTTCTTTTTTCAGTTATGTGACATGACAAATTTGTTGTTAGAAAAACTTTTTTTCCTTAAATGTTTTCATTTTGCAATGTATGGCTTTTAGACAACTATATTGTCTTAATTAAAAAAGTATATTTGTCCAATTCTAAGATAGTCGTTTTTTTGCAAATTGTCTTTAAATTTTAAAATATTTTTTTTTAGCGTGTTTGAATCGATGATACAATTTTTACAATTTTTTTTCATTAAAGTTAGGATAATTCTATAAACGTTACCCATACATTGCTTTTTTGCAAGTCGTGAAATTCGTCAAAAATGCTAATTAAGTACAGGATGACACCGATTTGGATGTTTTATGCATTACCGAGCGACCTTATTTATATTTGCTTGACGTTGGAGGCAATTCTACCTATAATCGAAGTCGAGGATTATATATGCGTAGATGCTTCACTGCTTCACTATAAACTATTCTCCACATCAATCGCTGACTACGTGTAAAGATGGTAAAAGTAGCGCCTTCCCAGATTCTCGCGATCGGCCCTTTTCGTGTAGGATTAATTTACCCACCGACCCAGGAACCGTTTTCACCATAAACTGCGCGGCGCCTCTTTTGACAGCTGTTTCCCTTCTGCACTTCGGTTGAAACACGACCTTGCTCGTGATGTTTACCTTTGGGAATATCTTATCCCGCTGCAGCAGCATGCAGGCGGCGATCCGGTCCCCGTCGAGATGAGGCGATAATAATCAAAATGTAAACCAAGTTCTTCATTGTGGGCTCACGAAGCCTGTTTTGTTGGGCCACTATCGGCGGCGGTAAGCCAGCAGAACAATTCCCACTTCCATTGAACTCGAGATACGACGAGTGCAATGGTCGCGGTGCTAAGTGGGAGTTATCGATGCGATTAACTTTTCAATTAAGGCTTTATTTATGAGATTTCTTGCGCTCGAAGTAGCCCGAGAAAGCGGTGGAGAGGTGTGGAAAACATGTGTCTCGCCTTGTCCGTGTTAAAAGACGCTGAAATGTGCAACTCCAGCAAAATCAACCGAACAACTGATGAAGGATAAGGACATCCGAGATAAGCTTGATTAATGAGTGTAACTCTAATAGAAAATCACTCCACTGCACTTGGGTAAGCAAATTGCGTTTAATGAACGTCAAGTGCGAAAAGAATTGCACTTTGGCTCGATGTTGTAAAGTACATATTGAATTATGGAAATTGCACGAGAATGAAAAAAATACTTGCATTTAGTAATTCAATGATTGTTGATTAACCTGCCCTTGTCAGTAACACAGTGTTTCAGTTTTCAGTATATTCAGTAGCAATCGATGATGATGATGATGATGATGATGATGATGATGATGATGGTCCCGCCACTTACCCCTACAAAGGTTTGAGCTAGACGATCGAAAAAAAGAATCCAGATATTATAACATCGACAAAGATTTTCATTAGATTAATTGACAAACGTAAACACTAACTTTTTCGCGAATTTCTCGTCATTAAAAACTCGCCTGATCAATCAATCACCATCTTTCGAAGAGGAAGAGTTTACCTATCCGATGGAACTGAGGCTTACGTAGGTAGCCTTGTGCCACGAGAAATTTACGGAAGAAGCCATCGGTTACGTTTGTCACTTAGGAACTAATGAAAATCTTTGTCGAATTGAATGAATCAAGTACCAAAGCCTCCCCTTTAAGTATCAAGTAATTCAATTCAGAACAATCATCGCAGCCAGCTACATTCAACAGCATCAATTGTTTTTAAACTAGGGGTTATTCGTAAACATGGTGACAATTTTCTTCCAAGTCCATTTGTCAATAATTGAATGGATTGCTGGCACTTTACGTTCAACTCCAGCGTGGTTTATGAACAGCCCCATAGCTGCTTCAAACTGTCGTCCCCCACCGTAGATACAGACCCGTCCGAGATCATGACGGCGCGCGGTTGTATGGTGCTATTTACATAATCTTTGATCCTGTTTATCTTCAATTTTCATAATGTTATTGTTCTTCTGCCAGAGAGTGCCAGCGCACTGATTCGGATATTTTGGTTTTGCATAATGTTTGGTTGGGATCACGCGATGCGCCATTCTAGCTGTTGCTGCTGCTGCTGATGTAGGAGGTGGTGGTAGAGATGGAATATTTCGCTAGCAGCACGGATGTATTTTTCTGGCATCAAAAACATACGGACAATTCCTGGGGGTGGAGATGGCGGAAGGATTCGTCGGCATGCTTTGCAAAAATCCGCGTGCCTCGCGCTGCCTGTTCAACCGACTGTGAAGCGTGCTTTCGTGATTCTTCCACTTGTTTTTTTTATTCGGCTTGTTCAGAAAGGTACCTCGAAGCTGAAATATGAAGGATGCAAGGGATTTAAGTATGGTAGGAGGGGGACTTCTGCTTTTTAGCCGATTTAGGAGAAGCTTAGACAAAGGGACGGTTTGCTCTGGTCGCTGGTGGATTGTGTACCTACTCATTTATAATGAATTAAAAGTCATGCATAAATTATGTTACAAATGATGGAAAGTGAAATGGAAGCAGTTTTCAAACTCAGGATTGTATGGAAGAGACAACGGGAATTGAAGTAAGGACATGGTAATTCAACATACCTTTGAACAGGCCTATTTTCTTTAAATATGGGCAGGAAAAAATAAGGTCAGATGGAAAGTGGAAAACATTTGACTTTCGCAACACGTTATTCGCTCTATAACTTGACTCTACCTCATAAACCTTACTTTAGAATCTGCCCCATTAACCTGACTTTAAAATCGGCGTGATCTTCATCTTTTCCAATTTTGCTGTACTTCATGTACTGGTTCACATGAGAAAAAGGCTCTCCTGCATGTAGGAATGTTGTTGATTGCTTCAGAATAGTATAATATAAATCGTTACCGTTTTTAAAATGTACAATAAATGTATAAGATAAGCCATCATAAAAAGTGTAGCAATAAGCTTGTATTAACGTTTTTCCTTCAGGACCGCACCTGCGCTAGAATTTGTCGTAACAAACCTCGTCCGACGCTTCCTATGTGTTGCTCCGCTTAGTCATATCAACCAACTCACTGTGTTTCCATGCGTCTTATGCTGGCCGGATTCGAGGCAAATTCCATTTCCGCGGGATTGTTGTCTGGCATTCTTACAACGTGTTCCGTCCATGGTACCCTTGCAGCTTTCTGGATACTGGGTTCTATTTTGTCTCCCTTCATACGCCGTTTTCACATATGAACCCAAGATTGTCCTATCCACACGATGTTTGAAAACTCCAAGGTCCTCTATTAGCGTTATCCTCGTTTCGTGCCCGTAGAGATCTACCGGTCTCATCAGCGTCTTGTGCATGGTACACTTAGTGTGGGGTGAAGTTTACCAGACTTCATGATCTGGTTGGGTGCATAGTATGCGTGACTTCCAGCTATTATGCTTTTCCGGTTTTCTCTGCGATAGTTGTTATCCGACGACACCAATGATCTGAGGTACACCAACTTATCTACCATCTTGACCTCATCTCAATCGACATATACACTTCTTCCTGAGTGAGTGTGTAGGCCATATGTTGAGGTAGCTCCCATATTCCAACTTATCAGCTTGCTTTTAGTATATTGGGCATATAATTTCCTCTCTACAGTGTATACTCATATTCTGTTACGGTTACTGAATCTCAACGAATTTTCGATGTTAAGTTCACGAACGGGTGGCAGTCTGACAAACTATTGTTCATTAGTGTCATGAATGATTTCCAAGCCCTGCTCTACACTCTTCCGGAACCTTCTGTATTCCAGGTCCTGACTACCAGTCAATGCGAACAATTATAAGTGGGTGGGATACTATCCGTTCCAGCTGTCTTATTGTTCTTAAGCTATTGGCATCCTTAAGTTCGCATATCGTGGGAATTAACAAATCTCCTTCATTCGCAGTTCCGATAAATTCATTTCTTCTGCTGTCTTTATGTTCCGCCATAGTGGTTAACATCCATACCTCTCACTCCAAAGTCAAGTGTTCGAATCTAACCCCCGGACAAGAACGAAAGTACCTAAAAGGTATTCAAGTGAACGCGACGAAACCAAACCAGCACACAATGGTCGGAAATGGTTGCAGTAACTTGATTGTGACTTTATTGAGTCACAATGCAGTCTCCTCAACTGGTTTGGAACAAGTGTGCTACAAGGGGAGACGAACCAGTCTAGGACTGAAAATCTCGATTATCAAGGAACGGAAAAAAAAGATGTTCAGCCTCTGCGCCATTCAGGTGTTCATCGTAGTGCTGATTCCACATTTCAATCACCTCAAGCTGTCACCATCACCAATCACCTATCCTGACACATTCTGGCTCGCAGCACAAAGCTTTTGTAGGATGCGTTGGTTTTTTTGGAAGAACATTTGCGTTTCTTGAGAATGATAAACCTGCTCTAAACCCAATTACACATTCTGCAGCGTTGTTAATGGCTTCCTAGACACAACTTCAGTAGTCATCTCTCTCTCTCTCTCTCTCTCTCTCTCTCTCTCTCTCTCTCTCGTGGCCACTCTCTGTTCGGGAAATACAGGTCCGCGGAAAAATCATCACATGGCCTCAAAACGATGAGACATATCCTTCTAGAGAAGTTCCGTCAATTTTGATACCCATATTGCCAGGGATTCTTTCTTAATAAGTTCATGGCCACTATAGGCCCCACGGAAACCCCTTAAAGAATGGCCGTTTCAGGAACAAGTCGGAATATGGCAATAGAATAGAAATAGTTTCTTGGAATTATTTCAAACATTCTGACATCCATTCCCGGAAATTCAATAGATGTCTCGATATTGTGTACCGTACACGTACTGGAATGGTCATTGCCAAAAATGGCCCTAAGGCGAAAGCGTTTTTTTCCGATCTTAAATTAACAGTTGTAACTAAAGCTTTTCTGATGATCCAAACCTACGATATCTATTCAACCATGTTTTCTTAGTCTTCTGGAATATGAATAGATATTATAAGATATTCTGGGATGTTCTAGGTTGTCCAAACTGTCCTGGTGCATAGAACTAAGGAACTACAGTTGTAACTGTAGCCTTCTAGGCTATACAAAGTTACGACATTTATTCAACCATGTTCACTGAGTCTTTTGGAAGGTCAACCGACATTTTGATGATTAAGGTTATCCAAACTGTTCTTGAGTTCAAAACTTAGGATCTAAAGTTAGAACTGTAGCATTTTTAAGGTGTACAAATTAGCGATTTGTGTGCAAAAAGGTAATTGAATTTTTTAAAAGATCAACATTCACTATGAGATAATCTGTTCTAGGTCAATCAAAACATCCTGGAATTTATAACTTAGGATCTACAAATGTAACGGTAGCTTTTTCAGCAATATTAATTAACGATATGTATTCAACAATGTTAATTGTGTCCTTTGGTAGGCAAAAGACATTATTAGATAATCTGGGATGCTCAAGGTCGTTCAAACAGTCTTGGAGCACAGAATTCAGGGTCTACAGTTGGAATTATAGTTTGAAGGCTAGACAAATTAACTTTATGTTTTCAATCATGTTAAATGGATATTTTTGAAGGTCCACCGACATTATGATGAAATCTGGATTTTTTTGGGTCATACCATATATATTGTATAGTTCGTTAGTTCATGGTTCTACAAGCTTTTTCAGATGTACAAATTAACGATATGTATTCAACCGTGTTCACTGGATTTTCTGGTAGGGCAACCGCTATTATTGTTTAACCGGGAAAGTAGTACACAGAAAAAAACAATTAATTTTAACAAGCGTAAAATTTCCTTTCGTTTAATTCCAAGCCAAAGGATGCGTAAACAACGCAATTGTTTGTAGTCTTTAATGAGCCATACAACAATGTTTGCAATTGTTCGTACAACAGGCATGATTCAGGCGTTATCTGGCTTAAATTTTCATAAATTGCATTATATTTCCGTCGTAGTTGTTTATTTCAGATTCATGGGATGTGTTTTAACAATTCGTGAAAACAAAACATAGTTATTTGGTATTTGCATAACATTTTCGAACTTTGCGCTTAACTCCGTCCATTAGGGTTTGTACAGACTCTTCAGAAGCGTAGAAGCCGTCTCTGTGCAAATTTGCGGGAAGTGTTTGATGTCTTTGATTCCTTGCTTCATTCCAGAAAGCTTCCGCTTCATCAGAGCCCAATATCTCTCGATTGGTCATAGCTCTGGGCAATTTGGCGGGTTTGCGGTTTTTTTGTACAATGTTCACTTGTTTTGCTTGGTACCACTCCATCACAGTTTAAGCATAGTGGCATGATGGCAAATCGGGCCAGAACAAAAGTTTTTCTTTGTGACTTTTGATGAAGGGTAGCAATCGCTTCTGCAGACAATCTTTCTGATATATCTCCTTGTTGATTGTGCCTGTAGTGACGAAAGATTTACTCTTTTTGCCATACGTGCAAATTGCTTGCCACACAAGGTATTTTTTGGCAAATTTCGGTGCCTTCTTTGTTCTTAAATGCGCAACTGTAGCATTCCTGGCCATACCAGAATAAAAAGCCAGCCTTGGAAGCTGCTTGAAATCCTCCAGGACATAAGTTTCATCGGCCATAACAACGCATGAAAACATTGTTAAATATTCGCAGTACAAACGTCGAGCCCGTGATTTTGCTGCCAAGTTCTGTTTGTCGTTGCGATTTGGAACTGTTTTTACTTTATACGACTTAAGTCCCAAACGTTGTTTTGATTTTTGGACAAAACCAGGCGACATCCCTATTTTACGAGCCCCGTTCGAATGGAGAGATTTGGGTTTTTCGTTAATATCCTTTTCACCTTTCGGTCCATGACAGGATCAGCGCGTCCAATGTTTTTGTCACTTCTCGGTTTCTTCTTCACCATCACACGTTCTGAAAATGATTTGAGTACATCGTGAACAGTGGATTTAGGCAAATCCAATGTTTTTGCAAGGTCCCGTATTGACAAGTCAGGATTTGCCGTACGCCCGTACAAAATTCGCTCGTGCACTTGCTTTTCTTTCGTCGCCATCTTGAATACCAAACATGAAATGTAAACATCAATCATAGTCTTTTTCATCATAGACTCTCAGCAATACCACAGTGAAATTTTTTATTACTACGTGCAATATTTCAAAAGTTACAATGATTTGAAGGTGTCCGGATTAATGTGGATACAGATTTTAGTCAATGAACATGGTTGAATACACAACACAACTTTTTATAGTTGCAAAATCTAAAGATACAATTGTAGATTTTAGGTTTTGAGCTCAAGAATAATTTGGATGACCTAGAACAGCTCAGATCATCTCATAATGTTAGTTGAACTACCAAAATATACGATAAACATGGTTAAATACACATCGTTACTTTGTGTAGCAGAAAAAAAAATTCAATTACAACTGCAAACCCTAAATTCTGAACTGAAAAACAGTTTGGACGACCTAGAACCTCCCAGATTATTGGATTTGATGGATCTTGATGGAACTTATGCAATATGTATGCAATAATAACTTTTTTTCTTCCAAAACAGCTCGCACACACTATCAACAGATGAAACAGTGAACGCCTCCTGATGCTGTATGTATACGTGAACAAGTTAGAAATTCCAGAACATATATGTATGCAGTCATTTTTTTAAATTTGTTACTATCGACCATATGAAAATTTGAGGAGAATGATACAGAGATACCGAATGCAGCCGTACATGGCTACTTAGATCGACTCAAGATTTAGTCAAATTCTACTCAGAAGAGCAAAAAGCGGTATTACACATATTTTACTAAGTCTATGCATAACTACAATTTTTCCACTGTTGAGTTGAACTCGACTAAATTTTGAATCAATATCAGTAGCCTTGTACCTGCACGAAACATGTCACATTCAGGGTGCGGCAGAAAATAATGCGAAAATGTTCAAACTTGAGTATTGCGTTAATTCGTGTTGCTAGTGACTAATTTCTGTCGAAAGTGTATTCAGTTATGTTTACTTTCAAGTGCTGCATCCAAACATTCTATTTATTTTATTGCAAATTCGTCAAAATGTTCGCGAAAGAAGTGATCACCAGTTTGTTGCTCGCCCAGAAGAAGCCGAAAGAGATTGCCAAGGTGGTAGAGTGCCATTTGGCAACAGTTTGCCGCATAAAAAAGTCCCTGCAGGATGGTCCTTAGCAGCGGAAGCCGAGAAGCGGACGTCTGCGCTTTGCACGCACGCCGAACGTGATCAAATCGGTCTGTGCAAAAATTGATCGCAACCCGGTGCGTTCCATAAGAAAACTTGCAAAGGAAGCCAATATTTCGGAAAAATCCACGCGGAGAATCATCAAAGAAGACTTGCATCCAGAGCCAGAGTGAAACGCCACTTGATTACGGACCGGGTCAAGGAACTACGAGTGACTTGTTCCAAGAGATTGCTTTCCTTGTTCAAGAAGGAAAAAATGATAATCCTGTTCTCCGACGAAAAGCTTTTCAGCATCGATGCTGTGGCCAACAGCCGCACGGACCGGTTCATTTCACCGCAGAAAATGGAGAACGTTCCGGAAAAAGTTAAATTCAAATTTCGAACCAATCATCCGGCTGGTGTCATGATGTTCGGCTTGGTGGCGTCCAACGGTTTGAGAATGCCGCCTATTGATGCTGGAGTTAAAATCAATACCGAAGTGTATATCGGTATTTCAAAGGACCAAGTGTTTCCTTGGGTGAAGGCCAACTTCGCCGAGGACCTACACGTTGTCCTACAGCAGGATAGAGCGCCGTCTCACACGTCCAATCGAACCCAACAATGGTTGAACAATAACATGAAGTTTTGGCCAAAGGATTTGTGGCCCCTAGCAGTCTACTTCTTAAACAGTTGGATTATTAGATTTGGGCATATGTTGAAGCACGAGCCTGTAAAACATCACAAAACCCTGAAGACAACAATAACACGCACATGGCAGTCAATATCGGGAGACTACGTGCGAAAGGCATGCTCTGGCTTCCGGCGTCGGCTCGAGGATGTTAATAATAAAAATGGAAGACACATTGAATAAATTTGTTTAAAAGGACTTTATAAAGATAACTGCACTCGAAAATGTTGATATTATTGCTTGAATTAGTTGAAAATGGGATTTGAAAGAAATAGAACAAATTTTCGCATTATTTTCTGCCGCACCCTGTAGAAAAGAGAGAAAGGGACAAAGAGACAGAGGGATGAACTCAAACATTGTCTCTTTTCAGAAGATGCATCATTAAAATGATTGAATTTATTTTTGTTGCATATAAAGCAATATAGCTATGTGCCTTTCTTAATAACAATCGGATGTTTAGATACATTATAATCTTGATTTTACTGCCAGGCAATTTATCAATATTGTGTTGAGTATGCTACAATGATAAAGATAGCGTAATTTTTGTCCCAACTTTGAAAAGTTTGGACAATGTCTTTATCATACACGCATTCGCGAGTTTGGATGAATTGGAGATAAAAGATCTATCTACTAGAGTATCCCAGGATTTTCATTGTCACTACAACAGTCAATCCATGACACTGTATGGTCGGTTTTGCTATTGTATGTTACGCTTTCCTAAAACAAGATAAATTCCCTTAGGTTGGATGATTGATATTAACATATTTATTATCTTTGAACGCATGCCCTGTTCACAAATAAATCGATGTTTGTTTATTTCTAATAACGTTAAATTAGAATTCAATGTGTTCTTCGAGAAAAATTCCTAAACAATACCAGGATTCTACCACAACCACCTCAAAGTGTATTGCTTTGAAACTTCGCTTTTGCAGCCTGAGCTAAATGAGAACCCAGCTTGTATTGATTTTCAATGAAGTAATTTTTTTTACTGATTCCAGCTAATTGCAAAGGATCTGTAAGCAGAAAGCTAATGGACTGTGAAATATCACAGTTCTTTTCAGCTTTGTGTCACTGAGTAGCAAACCGTGGGAAATAACAGGTTATAAATTAATCAATTATGAAAATGCATTAAGATAAGCATCCACCTAGTGCTCGTGAGGAGTTTCTATTTGCTTTTGCGGTACATTAGATAGAACTGCAATCAGAGAAATCTCAACGCTTGATTCAGGACTGCGACAAATGTCACCAACGTATCAGAAATGAGTTGGTTTGGTACAAGCTTATCTCCGGTAATGACACCGATCTCCAGCCGCTCCATGCCAAATGCAATATTAATCCAAAATGAACGCCCCATCAGGTCTGCGAGATTTTGCCGGATTACTCGATTCGCACCTACTCTGGCTGCAATACTTAATACGATTGCCTCGATCACTCCACGTTTGCCACCGCGCGCTGCTGCCCACTGCCGCCGTTTGGCGTTGAGCAAACAAATAATAAAAATGTATCACAGTATGCAAATTTGTGCACTTTTTCACGTCGACACTTCAGAGAATCGAATGATCACATTTTCATTCTGCTGGATCTCAGTCGGAACGGCAAGCGAGTGTTTAATAAATTCCCCGGCAAGACATTGTAATTGCTAACGACATATCAAGTCGGTGGACACAAATTAGTTGGAAACGTTTGAAAGCACGATTCTCGCGCTGCTTCCGAGAAGCGTGGGATCAAGTGGCGTCGCATGACATCAAAATATATAATCTGGTCCTGGGTAGTTTTTATAGCCCCTCAAAACTTCGTCGTCCTTTGGGTTTGCTTTGGAGTACGGCGGCGACGGCAATAGCGCCGTCACATCACAGAAAATTCGCAAACAATCGAAAGTCATCAAACTATCGTAAAATCTGCTACCGTTTACATTGGGTTCAATCTTTCGGGCGGTGTTTTTCCAAGATTCGTAGGGAACGATCCGACAGAAATCCGGTAGCGAAAGTAAATTGCCGATATCCGATACCTGCTCCGCTTTATGGTGTTATGTGCTGTGTTTTATACAGGATGAGTATATGAGGGGTGTACAAACAAACCGTAAAAAGATAAAACAGCACAGTTTGACACCGCGCGCAGCAACATGGGAGAAAATTGAACGTTTTTGGAAAAGCAGATAGAGAAAGATATTTAACGATGTTTGAGCGGATGAAGGGTTATAGAGAGCGATATGCATTTCCTTTACGATGTTGCAATCAATTCCGAAGTGTGTAAACATTGTAGACTTGCTGAGAGTAAGTTGAAGACATAAGAGTGGAGGTGTATTCAGAAATCTAATCGAGTTATACATTTCATTGTAAATTAGCTTTGCACCTCGTTGGGGGTTGGAGGATTTTCTTTCAGTTGTGTTAGAATCAAGAATCCTAGTAAAAAAGAAGAATATAAAAATTGACGTGCTTTTTACGTACAGGGATTCACTGGTGATAAAATAAATATACAAACAGAAATCCTTATCGGAAGCCAGTGCTTACCACGCATAGGAAATTTACCATATGTTTTGAAAGCAACTATAGACTGTTCCCATGATAACAAATACACTAATGATTAAACATCAATTCAAAATGCGTGCAGTATTCAACCAACTTTTGGCTACGTCATATTCTTTACATCCAAATTAAACTGATTTTGTCTTTTTTTTTTTCAATTTTTCGCACGGCAGCTTGGAAATTGCGTGATCTTTCTCTCGAGCAAAGAAAACGGATCATGCACAAACGATGCACCGTCAGTGGTTTTTCGATCAAAAAACTGGCTAAGAAAAATGGTATGGTCGCACAGTGATTCCAAGGCGGAAAAAAGTCGAAAAATCGATTCTCTCATTTTACAATAAATATATTTTTATAATTTTGTACACTATTTGAAGTTTCTTTTTCCAAAATTTTATGAAGATTGGATAGGAATTGCGCTCTCTACAGTTTTTCAAAGTATGGGACCTACGTGGTCGTGATCTTTTGCTCCCATGTAAAATGTATGGAGAATCGGAAAAAAAACTTCAACTAAGTATTCAAATGTGAGCACACACGCGCACATACACCACAATAGGCTTATTTTGAAGATTTTTTGTCAGCTTTTCGAAAATCTGGGTTTCATCTTGCGCAAACTTGCGCAATCATGGTTCCGGGAGGGCAATGTCTGGGAATGTATGAGAAACACGTAAAATTTGTGAAAACATAAATCTCGCAATAGATCCAATATACCACGATTTTTCCCTTCTTACAAAGTAGTGTATATAAATATATATACATATGCAGCGATTCCACGGGAAAAGAATAGAGTTGAAAAAAAAAAGTTGTCCGATTTTGCTCAAAATCGCTTGGTATGTTCTTCGAAAATAATAAGACCCGTATTTTTTTATTTTTTTATTAGGGTGACCATGTTCGATTTAGGGTTATCAGAAAAATCCACTGCATAACCATATAGTTTAGGAGTAGGTTTTTTGTAACTATTAATCTAAACATGGCAATTTGAGCAGTCATGCTTCATTGTATTAAACGTTTCTTTAGTAAGGTTTCAGTTCGGTTCACTCAATGTGGATGATTTCAAAATATGAGTTACGTTTACTCAGTCGTGGTTTACGCTACAACTCAAATTTGGCATGAGTGCCTCTACAATCCTTATGAGCACTCATGCTGAATTTGGATGCTAACGGACCATTGTGGCTCCAGTAATAGCGTAAACCATGGCTGAGTAAACCCTAGCAATGTTGGTCTCTGTTTTTAAACAATTTGAAGCTGATTTATAGTTCTTACATTTAATGGGGTCAGAATTGGACCAGCCTCCCCTATTTTTGATGGGTACAATACTTCACAAATAAAACTTGATTTGTAAACATGGTTATCATGAATTTATTAGGAATAAGTTTGATAACTTCAAAGAAATGATTCCCGCAGTTATTTTGAAGTGATGGAAAATGATGCTCATTCCATGTGTGTATAGGCAAAAAACTTGAAATTTTCAAAAAATTTAACTCAAAATCGGCTCGATGAACATTTGAGATTTTTTGATATGTTATGTAAAAATGTTTGAATTTTAATAAAAATATATAAAAATAAATAGTCGTTGTGGTCCAACATTTCAAAAATCATAAAAAAACAAATATATTGACCATTTTAGCATATTTGAGTACATTAATTATTTTAAAAAATATTTTTAATAAACACAAAAAGTAATAATCTTTCTATTTATAAAAAAATATTTGAAATCGATAAAGCGGTTCAGAAGTTATGGTTTTTCAAAAATAAAAAATTTCGAAAAATGTCGATTTTTCTGATAACCCTATATCGAACATGGTCTCCTTAATAAAAAAATAAAAAAATACGGGTCTTATTATTTTCGATGAACAACATACCAAGCGATTTTGAGCAAAATCGGACAACTTTTTTTTTCAACTCTATTCTTTTCCCGTGGAATCGCTGTATGCCTATAAATATAAGTATATATCTTGGGAAATCGCTATTAAAGCCAAGGCCTAGTGGGCCTAGTGTTGCATACAACGAACTCAGATCAATAAACTGAACACATGTCTGTGTGTGTAGTGTATGTATGTAACGAAATTTCGAATTCAGTTTCTCAAGCAACTACTGAACCGATTTGAATGAAACAATATATGAAAGGTACTGTGATCTCATACGTCGTTTTGTAAATATATTGGAATTGGTTTACTGGTTCCGGAGATACGCCCGGGGAAGTGGTCAATTTCGGACTTCGATCAAAACCCATTATGTGACACCTCAAATTTAATGAGAATTCTGATGTAAGTTCAATGGCAATGATTTTACGAGTCCAGAACCACATTGGTCACATCCGGGTTGATGTTCCGGCAACTCCCGGGAATGTGGCCAGATTCAAATTTCGGTCAAACCTCATCATGCGACACGTCAAATAACATGAGACCTCTAAAAATAAGTACAACGGTGATGATATCAAGATTCCAGGACCACAATGACCACTACTACCAGGGAAGTGAAAAAAGGGTCAGATCTCACAATAGGTGGATCAATTGAGGTTTGTATTTTCAAATAAATGTACATGTAATTCACATGTAACGAATTCACTTCTTCCTTTCTTCCTTAGCGTTTCAAGCTTATTGCTTTTGCTTGTTGTTTCGAACTTTGCTTGTTGTTACTAAACGTCAAACCCCATCCCCCCTAGAGCATAAATTGTACATGACCCTTCAAAGGTCAGTGACACTCTTTTTGATAGTCTCGTGGGATTGTGGCTCATTACTGGATCCCGATTCATGGTTCGAATCCCGATTGCAACTTTTTTTTTCTGTGAAGAAAATTTTCATACGATCATTTTTTCCATTAGAGAATCGTATGAAATATGCAATAGTATCTTCTGGCAAATTTCCATACGATATTTCTATGATTTCCTCTCGTTTTTTTTGTCAGTGTATTCCCTTCTTTTGTGATAATAGTTAAAAGGATGAAAACGCATATTGGAATAAATCATAACGTACATCGTCTGATTTATCTTATTTGAAATAAACATGAAAATTGTAGTCGTCATTAAAATACTAAGAACTGGACCTTTTCATCAATGATAATAAAATAAGATTTAATTTTTCTATGCACATTCTTTTTCTGAAAACTCATTTTATTTATGCAGAAAAAATTGAAAATCGGTCCAATTCTTAAAAACTATAAAATTTGGTTTTGGACCACTCTATCTCAAAATGGATCACCCTAAGAACAAAAAAAAAATTAAAGTCATATACTTTTCGAAAATGAACTAACTTACCAAATGTTTTGAAATTCTAAGACCCACTATTTATTTATGTTATAAAATTGCTGAATTATCAAGCTTTACGTATGTTCCGGAACTTCCGGAAAACCATGCAATGGCCACTTCCAGAACCATAGATTGTTCTCCACGTCGTTTTACTTACGTTTTATGTACAAATGGCTGTGAAAAAAAAATCACATTGCTTTAGGTCGAGACAAATTAATTTATCATTTTTTCGGATGTTCCGGACATTCCAGGGTACAATAAATTGGCCATATCACGGTAGTGTGGTCTAAGACGACAATTTAAATAGCATTTTTGAAATCAGCGACCCAAAATTACTTGAAAACACCTAGTTAAACTATGTAAAATCCATTTTTAGATTTTTTTTCCGTCTTTGGTATGGGATGGAATCACTGTGCGTCGGGCAGTTCAAACCGCAATACGGAAGTATTAACAACAGTGCTCTTTTGTAGATTCCCCAAGACGGGGTTGAAAACTCAGTCCCACTGACCCTAATCGACCGAAAAGTAAGGTACTATTCCAAGCGTCATCCTTCAGCATCAGCCCGAGATGTGGCGTAAATGCGAAGTACCGTAGAGCGGTTTGACTTCGACCGTCAAGTCCGATATTTATTCAATTTAAAATTATCCTTCTCCAAGTGCCTGCATTTTTTAAGCTCTGAACCATATATATTCAGCATTTATTAGGGTATATAAATGCATTTTGTTTTTAGTATTTCTCTATTTCCTTCGCTATAAAAAAATATTTTCAAAAAATGCTCCTTATGGTACTTTTTATCAAGCCCAAAAACAATCATATATTCTAGTAAAAATATGATTTTTTTAAAAATCGACAACCACATTTTCAGATTACTTAACATTCGTCTCTCTAAGCTAATCGAAAAAATATTAATTTTGTTTTCATAAACAAATTAATGAATAAAAAAAATATTTTGATCGAAAATTAAGAGCAAACGAATAAACGCGACAATCTTCTCGAAGTGTTGCACTACCTTCCAATCTGTCAAAGGGTTTGTTTTGTTTTGTTCTGTGTTGGAGCTTTGGGAATTGTGATAATCTGTACACAACCCAGGGCTCGAAAGGTATTCGATAAATTGCTGACAAAAAAATCGGGCTGCGTTATCATGGACGATGAAACCTACATAAAACTCGACTATAAAACTCTGCGAGGACCACAATTTTATACCTCGCCGAAGGAAAAGGATGCTCCTGGATTAATGAAGGCCATTCACACCAAAAAATTCGGCAAGAAGGTAATGGTGTGGCAGGCCATATGCGGATGCGGAAAAATATCTCGTCCATTCATTACGACAGGCACAATAAATGGGCAAATCTACGTGAAGGAGTGTCTGCAAAGAAGCTGCTACCCTTGATCAAACAGCAGACCAAGCCTACATTATGGCCTGATCTTGCTTTCTGACATAACTCTAAATATACACTAGAGTGGCACAAAAGAAGCAATGTCGTATTTGTACCAAAGGAGATGAATCCACCAAACTACCCAGAGGTTTGTCCTATCGAAACTTTATGGGCATTGCCGAAGGCGAAGTTGAGGAAACACATGTAACCAGCCTGATGCACCAGCTTCAGAAAAAAATAAACTCATTCAAAACTTCATCCATGCCCAGATCTTTTGTCATGTCCTTACGGAAGTGCAATATGACCACAGAATTCAGCCGCAGTTGTCCCATGGTAGAGCGCAAGTATGTCTTCAGTCTTCGAAATCCCGAAAAGGACCGATCAGGTTTTGCAGAAGATGTCTGAATTTTGTCACAAATATATTCAGAAATTTTACAAACCCTGGCAAAAGTTCAATCAAATGCGGTTCTTTTTTGACGTAGTCAACAATATCTGAGATATTCTCAACGCACTTGTCAGCTTCCTTCAAAGTTTGCAAAAACACTTCCCGATACAGAACTTTTGCTTTGTTTGCGTCGACTCCCAGTAAAAACTTTTCAATTTCCAACAGGAACTCAAACGATTCACCCTTAAATCTAGCGTCAAATGATTTCAGAATCTTAACGATACTTTCCTGATACTGGGGCTCATGAATCTCTTCAACCGCCTCTGCGATTGATTCTCTTCTCTGTGATTGTTCGTTTGGATCGAGTCGCATCACTTTCAGCCGTGAAAAATACAACCAATGTGGAATTGTTTGATAAAACTGTTGACATGGACACGAATTTGACTGTCCATCTTGTTGGTCACTGAGGTCAAAGTTTGGTTGAGTCATCTGATTTAATAGATTGGGACATCGCAAGCCGTTCTGGTGAATCCCTAACGAAGTTGATCAGATCCTTCACTAGGTTTAAGCTATCTCGGTAAATAGGAATCGTCTTTATGGTGTCTTGCGCCACCAAGTTAAAAGAATGAGCCAAGCAGTGGACAAGCAATGCCTCTTTTTATCACCTTCATCTTAGCTTGCACTCAATTTTTGTCACCAGGCATATTCCTTGCTTCATCATAATACTGCCCTTTACAGTTGGACAGCGGAAAATCAAACCGGGTCAGTAAGATCCGTGATGACGGAATAAAGCGTGGCGGAGGTTGTACATTTCACTTCATAGAAACCAAGGAAAATTTCTTCGGCTTTCAACTGATTTCTAGCAAAACTGATGCATAATGAAACTGCTCCTTCCTTGATATGTCCGCTGCCTTGTTGCACATAAAAGCATAGTAAACAGCTAACTTTATCAACTCAAGGAGTTCCCGAAGCAGAGTATGGCTAAGAAGATCGAGGATTTTGTTTTATATTATATGGCTACTCCAGATATACGATTCACGTTTCAACCAAGATGTCAGCTCCCCTGCATCTGCTGCATCACTGCGCAAATTCAAAAAATTTACGAAATTACTTGCGTCATCATTGCGACCGCGGTTGCTAGATTTAAGATAATTGATGCATATAACAATGAAAACTTTGCTCTGTAAAGTTGATTCGATTGAGCTAGTTCAAATAAATAAAATTGTTAAAAGAAATAATTAATTATTTAATTATGTTCTATACATTTTATTCAAGGGATACAAACATGTCTTGACATACATGATTTCACGTTTTTAGGTCATTTTTGACTAAACTGCACACTACCAAAATGTCATGCAAGATTCTGTCCCCTGAGACCGACACATGCAAGAGGCCTTTAGCACATAAGAATGAGTTGAAAGAGATGAGCAAATGAATTCAATCAAACACATCTTTCATCGAATTGCATATAAGTCAGTTTCCGGAGAGATAATTGTACACGAAATCTTTGTTTACGCTCCCCGACTTTTAATAATTACGTTTCATGTAAAATCCATAATTCCTCAGTGTGTGTGACTATACAGAAACCAATATACAACATTTTTGTCATTTCAGAATCAAGAAATTGAAGAACACATATATCGTAGATACGAATGCCGTTGTATTTTTCTCCTATATAAATATTAACATTACTTTACTAAATGCTATTAAAGGGAAACGGGAGGGACCATCAAGGCACCCGATTGAAGCACTCTGGATGGGGAGAGATGGAATACCAACTCCCTATTGCTAACAGTTAGTAAAGAGAAACCTTTGTATTTCTGAACCCTTGCGCTGAACTAGCCTGTTTGATACTTACGACACGGCTCAGTAGGGATTCTACGTCAAGACCCGAAGCTAAGAGTCAGTTCCATTGTGGTTGTATCACATAAATAAGTTCATCCACAGTATTTATCTACATCTTTTAGCATGCAGCAACATGACAAACAATAAAGGCTAAATTGGTTTTTCAGCATTTCAGCATGAAGGCACTGGTTGGCGTAGCTTGGGCAATGCAGACAATTTGACAATAACGAAGTCACTCACTGAAGATCATGAACAAGCAGGGTATATATTCCATTCTCATTTAATAAATAATTTCAGCAAGCTTTGGGATCATCTTTGTATATCCTATTATTTCTGCATTTAATTGCATGGCGCATCATGGAAATTTAATGTTTGTAGCGCTCAATTTGTTTTTCTGTATTTCAGCCTAACAATAAAACCGTGTTAAAATTATTGTTCTAAACTTCAACTGTTATTTCATGAAACAATGGCATAATTATATGCAGAATATAATTGTTTTCAAATATTTGTTGGACTGACGTTTAGCTTTTCTAGGACTATTAAGATATTAATCAGAGATCGAAATTCTCACTCAGCTGGGTGAAAACCATGCTCTCTTTCAAGCAGGTTTTCGATGAGTAGCGAACCGTTCACATTTTCATCTCTCCTTTTTCGCCGATAATTCATTATCGTCTCTCTTGCATATGCGAAAATATCTCGCTCCAAAATTCAACGAAAATATTTTCTCATGTCACATTTTTCTCTGAAAACACGCTAGGTACCGTAAACGAGGAGCAAAAACCAAAAATAAGGCCAAGCTGGTGCACACTGGTACCGCCATGGACCATCATTACACAATCATAATGACAGAATAAAACAAGCATAAATACTGGTGCATTTTCAGGTGTCAAAAAGTAAGTGATAAATAATTATGGGCATCTAGGATTCACTGAAAAAGAAACGATTTATCAGCTACTCATGCTCTCCGAAAATTATAAATCGCCGTTGCTTTTCTCGCGAAAACTGCTGTGAGTGTATAATAGTCTCTCGCTTCTCACATTCTCATCTGTTTCTCCAAGCGGGTGAAAAAGGACGTTTCTCTTCTCAAGAAGGCAAAAATTTCGGTCTCTGATATTAATACATAAATATAAATTATTTTGCAGAATCAATGAAAATAAAATTTATTAATATAATATATTTAATATATTAAATATAATATATTATATAATATAATATATTAAAAATATATTCTATTAGGTAAATTAAACACATACATTCAATAACAAAGGGTTATGGGGGAATACAGGGTGCCAGACGAAGTGTAGGTTGGATGAGGGATTCGTGGTTATCTGGCTCAAATCATTGATGATGCGAATGCTAAATATCAACCGACAGTCTAAAGTGAGTGTGCTAACCCTATTGTTATCAAACCACCAGACGGAAATCCTAACGTGTATTGCTTACTTTACTTTTTCTGTAATAAGAGCGTTACGTTGGAAGGAGATTCTCTATCATTTCCGTGGGTTTCATGTAAGTGCTTCTGTCCACAGGTTCATACCCCGTTTTTGGACCTTCGTACAACGGAATAGTGAGGATTACAGGTATGTACAGTTTGATCTTGCTACAATTATTCCTGTACGCCATGGCAAATTCTGCACTGGTGGTGGCTTTCTATCACATCACATTAGAAACTTTTGTATTTCTGAAACATTTTTTTTCACTTCACCTTCTGCCAGAAATCGAAATCTCCCACTATGGGGTGACTTTAAAATGAACTATAAAACAGTTTGTTTTTCCTAAGTAGAACGACAATAAGAATTATATATTCACTTGCAACAGAATACTCTTCCCCTCATTTTTTTACGGAAGTTAGTTCGAAAGTCGACCGGGATTTTAACGTAAGCGAGCGAATCCCGCCCAGAGGCACTTTTTAAACACTTTTGAAATTTATTTCGGTCGAAAACATGATATTTTTCAAACAGCATATAATTATAACGGAGAAAGGAAACGTCCACGTTGCACAAAACCACAGCCTACCATAAATAGATGATTTAAATTTTCAAACATACGCATTTCTTGAAGATTATTTTTTACTTTTTCTGCAACTAAAATAAGTTAGTTTTTGCAATAGGTACATGAGAATAAAGACAACCTGGTTTTGAACAGTGTAGGATCAGAGGACTGAAGAAAGCATTAGTTCTTGAAGCCTGCACTTTTGGTGTGGCGCTAGTGACGTTTTTAATATTTTAAGCTCGGTTCACAATCTATTGGTAAGGTACAATATTTCTTCTACCAAACTACTAGTCAGGAACTAGAAATCAAAAGAAAAATTAGTATTTTAGAATTAAGAATTAAATGAAAATACTAATTTTTCTTCCAATTTCTAGTTACAGATTTTCCACTAAACAGCTCAAACTCTCTAAGATTTACTAGTCAGTAATTTAGATAAAACTTTATAATACCTGGCTGATGAACAAAGAAAAAATACTGTCGTTGCGATAACCACTGCACTAAGTACAACACGGAAGATTTTTCTCTCGAATCAAATTAACGATAAAACACGACAACTTCCGTCGCAAATATTCTGTTTGCTGCATATAGCCTTCAAAAAAACCAAGCTGTCAAATAAGCACCACACCCAGCACCAAGTTTTCGGCTTCACAATTGTTGTTTGTGAATGACAGCCGCTTCAGTCCTGTGTGTAGGATAGCCTTGCTGTAAATCCGAGGAGTTTATTATGCATTGATCTGATCTGGTATATCTGTATGTAACTGAAAATAAGATTAACAAGGACTTCTTCACATTTCCCAAAATGCTGTTTACATAACGTCAAAGTTAGTTTGACCAAAAACCTGTGTGCGGAAACTGTAGAATCTACGCAAACGCCTATTATCTGTTCACTACAGATCTTTTCTGCACCTAAAGCTGAACTGTTTAATGTATGATATGTACTACCACCCATTGTAGCACGGAAACTACGTCCGACAGCAATAGGCTCTCCTCTCTGTAAGACTTGATCAAGCTTTAATAACCACTGATTATCCTAATCAAGCCATTGTATGAAGGGCCAAAAAGGGGTTGGGTGGATCGATAGGCAACATCACTTATACGTATCCACAGGGATATAAAGAATCTCCTTCCAAGAACAAGATTGAACAATTGGTCAAAAGAGCAAGCTATCTAACATAAGGATGCCTCAATGGGCGGCGAGAAGAGCCCGCCCTCTATTCACAAACTGTTAACAATGGGGAGTTGGCATTTCCACTCTCCCCATCCAGAGTGCTTCAATCGGGTGCCCTGATGGTCCCTCCTTTTCCCATGAAATATTTATATGATAGTGTCTATATTTATGTAAATGAAAAATACTACAATCATTCGTATCTATTAAATATATACGATCTCCATTCGGTTGATCCTAAAATGCAAGAAATTTAGTAAAGTGTTATAGTGTAGAGTTCTGTGGTTCGCGCTTCAGCGCGTTTTCGTTCGTTTTCGTCGATAGCAGCATTTCTCCAAAATCTTGATTTGTAGTATCCTGAAAATGTTTTACAGAACTAACATTTATAAATTTTAATTTACTGTTGCCATCACTATTTGCAGCTTGATGTTGAGGTTATAACAGCATTCCGCTTTTATTTTAGCTGGTTTAATAATTATTGCTCAGGATTGGAAAAGCAGGGAAGATTTAATTGACAGGGAGTTAAAGACAAATGGACATAAAAAACAATAAGCAATGGTTAAATCATCTATGAAGTAAAATCAATAAAACAATATCATCAAATATAATAATATTGTGAGTTATGATACAGTAATGACACAAATTGAATTATAACATCAGATGCAAGCCGAATGACAAACAGCGCTGCACGAATCAGATGAGCTCAGATTTCGAAAAAGGTCTTTTCGCAAACCGGAAATGAAAAATATATTAAGTAGTAAGTGCCAAAGCCTACCATAGATTCCGTTGCAGCTTCTTTTAATCAAGGCATTAGATACTTCTCAATCATAATGATAATTGGGTATATAAGACATAATAATTCAAAGTTTATATAACCTATAAGGTGAAATTATAAAAAAAAATATGTTACAAATAAATCACGAAAACACAAGTAATGATAAAAATGAAAAAAATGATGATAAAGATAAATAATATTGGTTATGAATAAACAATGTCCTATAAGATAATATATATAGTAAAGGGATATTATAATAAGAACTGAGAATTATATGTGTGCCGACTGCTGTTTTGTTGCAATTGTAGACAAACTTGCGCATCCATTATGAGCCTGAAATTTAGACAATGTATGACAGCCATGATATAAAATTAGAAAAAGTTGAAATTATTTTATAATACCTGATGACCTGGAAGACCTGAAAGATATTAGAATTGAAAATTATGATATGATTTACCGGTCGCACCCCCTCACTTCGCTATAGTCGGATTGACAACATTGCCCAGGCTACGCCAACCAGCGTCTCCATGTTTCAGCTGGCAGTCTTTTGTGATCACATGACTCGTGGAGGCGTGAGGTAGGAACTTGTGAGGACCGGAGGTCGGTCGCACCCTCCTGCCAAGTTGTCAACTCACCATTTGAAGCTGAACTGTTTAAA
>JASCZW010003198.1:0-116430 GCA_034211315.2 Aedes japonicus | reverse complement strand
ACAGCAGTTGGGACATCTGCTTGTAGATTTCGATGTAGTTGGGATAGCATTTCAAAACAACACATAAATTAATGCTCGCAAAATCGTTAGAAAGAGGATTTTGATCATTTTAGTTATTTTATTTTTTATTAGTAGGTAATTGTTCAAGTTGGTGAGAACAATTGCTTTCTCCGCGAATCTGGAACACTACGTTTTAATAAGGAATGTATCGAAAGTAAGCTATCCACGTACATTTGCGTTGAACGCGTGTATTAGTGATGGTTTTAATGTGTTCATCATAGCATGCTGTGCATTTGACAGTCATCTTTTGATTATTTATTTTTTGTTAGCATGGTTTAAATTCTTCGTTTTCAAAATGTCACGCATGAATCTTCCAACCCTAAACTGAATCAGAAAGTGGTGTCTCGGATTCGGAAGAACAAATTTATGTCGATACGTGATTTGGCCAATAAAGTGGGAACCAGCGTCGGAATGATTCAACGTATCAAGAAACGGAACAACCTGATGTAGGTCCTGAAGAAGCAGAAAATCGAAAAACAAAGTGCAGAATAGAATAGAGAACTCAAAACCCCTTCCAGATCCACAATATTGCACTGCCGTCTTAAGGGAGTATGTAAGCAATGCAGACATGTCGATTCAGGTGAAATACCGGAACAATATAGATACGAAAATCTGCCGAAGAAATTGCTGCCTTTATATCAGAAGCATAGTACCCCTCCACTGTTTTGGCCGGATTACGTAAATTACGCCAGAACAACTCTCAATTGGGTAAAGATTTAGTTGAGAAAGACATCAATCCGCTGAATTTCTTTCCATCGAAAGCTATTGAGCGATTGTGAAGAAGGCAAAGGCGTAAAAAAAAGTGTTCGATCTAAAAATTCGCGAATTCGTGAAAGAAGAATACTAATTTCATCCAGTCTTTACAATGTTCAAGCTTAAAGAATCATCCATTTGTTTGGATAAAACATTATTTTCTTATATGATTAACAAGAAAAATATGTGGATAACTTATTTTCGATACAGTCCTTATTTCTTTACAAGGTCAGATAAGTTGAATTAATTGTCGAGATTTATACCGAAAAACTTCGCGAGTTTTCTAATGAAAGCAGAGGGGCCAACAAGATTTCAAGGTTCCAGGAACAGTGGACCGGAACCTCAAGACATAAGCAGGACGAGAACCGGGAACAACGCGCAAAAAGAACGTGATAGTACTTACTTCTCATTTCAAGCGGAATCCGGACATTGTTGTTGTTGTTGATTCGTATTTACGTTTATCCCAGCAACACATGAGCCGGTTTTTCTACCCTTTCTAAGGAAGACGTGATCAGAGATTTTTCGTGACAGAAAATCTCAACGGCGACGGTGAATTAAAAATTGTGAATTAAATCCTGATTAGTTCTAGGATAGTATCCACACTTCAGCTTAATTAGTGAAAAATGAAACACAAACCTCCAAATATCACAATTTTGCACGGAAATCGGCTTTCCAGTGCATTTCTGGACTATCTACAGGGTGTGGCAGCAAAAAATTGGAAAATATTTAAACTTTAATATTGGGTTAATTTATGTTACGAACGACTTATTTCAGTTGACAGTGTATTTATTTATGTTTTTTGTTCAAGTGCTGCATCAGAACATTGAAATTGTTTTTTTTTTTCTTTGTCTTGATTATCGAGATTTTCAGCCTCGGGCTGGTTCATCTCCCGTCGTAGTCAGTCAAACACCACTTTTGGGCATTTTCATAACTTCTCCGGGGGTGAGATTCGAACTCGTGACTTAGGCGTGAGAGGTATGGATGTTAACCAATACGCCGGGGTCGCCCCCACATTGAAATTATTTCATTGCAAATTTGTGAAAATCTACGCCCAAGAAGTGACGTCAGAAGACGCCGAAGGAGATTGCAAAGGTGGTAGAAGGTCATTTGGTCACAGTTTATCAAAAAGTCTGCACGGGATGGCCAAAAAGCAGCGGAAGCCGAGAAGTGGAGGCCCACGGTAACGTCAAACGTGATCAATGCGATAAAAGCAAATATTGCTGGGAACTCGGCACAGTCCACCAGGAAACGTGCCAAGCATGCCAACATTTCTGAAAAATCCATGCGAAAAACGAAGAATTGTACGCATCTTTTAGAGCTAGAGTGACCCGTCAATTGATTACGGAACGGGTAACGGAACTACGATTGAGTCGTTCAGAGACTTAAGATCTACATTCAGAACTTAAGATCTACAGTTGTAATAGTAGCTTTATCCACTATACAAAGTTACGAAAATAATTCAAACATATTCAATGAATGTCCTCGAAAACCAACTGACATTATGAGATAGTCTTGGGACATTCTACGTCATCCAAACTGGCCTGGAGTTCAGAACTTAAGTTCTAGAGTAACTTTATCCACAATTCAAAGTTACGAAATGAATTCAAACATATTCAATGAATGTCCTTGAAGGCCAGCAGATGTTTTGAGATAACCTTGAGATATTTAATGTCATCCAAACTGTCCAAGAGTTCAGAACTTAACATCTACTGTTATAACAGTAGCTTTATCCGTTATACAAAGTAACGGTATAAATTTAACCATATTCAGAGAATGACCTGGAAGACCAACAGACGTTATGAGATAATCTTGGGATATTCTATATCGGTTCTGAACTCAAGGTCAGTTTCTATTAACTTGAACATCCCAAGATAATCTGATAATGACTGGTGACCTAACGGAAGATTCACAGAATATGTTTGACTGCATATCGTCACCGTTCATAGGTTATAAAGCTACTGTTACGACTGTAGATCCTAACTTCTGAGCTCAAGGGCAGTTTTCGTGACCCATACAGCCCCAGATATCTCATTAAATCTGTTGACCTTTCAGGAGACTCACTTAATTTGGTCAAATACATATTGTTACTTTGTTTAATCCGGTTACAAGTTACAGCTGTAGATTTTAAGTTTTGAACTCCAGGATAACATAGAACAATTCACGAACCATAGAACAAACCACGAACAATTCAAATAGACCCAAGGTTCTAGCAGCAATAGAAGAAGTCAATCCGGCTGCTGTCAAGAATCTCTCGGTGAATAACCAAAGTGAATTTGAGCGACGACTTGGAATATCTTGGCTGCCGATTGAAGATAGGTACTGCTTTTCTCTCAGGCTACAAAAAGATGTTCGAGCACTGGTGGAAGGTGTGAACGCATCAACCAAACAAATAATGCTGAGCTTTGTGATAAAAATCTACGATCCACTGGGGTTGGTAGGTTCGCTGAATGTCCAAGGGAAGATCCTTATTCAGGAAGTATGAAGAGCTAAGGTGGATTCTGATGAGCAGATACCGGAGGATATTTTCATGGCATGGAAACTATGGTTGCAAGCTCTACGTGAATTGAGAACCGTAGGAGTTCCTCTTTGCTATTTTCCAGGGTATGATGTGAACAGGAAGTCATAATCCTAGAATTACACATGTTCGTTAATGACAGTGCTCATCATATTCTGCCGTCACTGAGTTCCGGGTTAAGTAACCCAGTTAACATCTATTCCGCGCTTGGAATTGCCGGCAGCGGTCCTCGGAGTTCGTCTTCGAAAAATCATCGAAGACAGGCATTTCATCAAATCAAGCGCGCATACTTTTCGAATGACTCCAGTACAGATATGGATCAGACACTCATCGATACCGACAGTACGTTGCATTTCACGTCAAAGAAATTCTAAACTTTTCAAAGGTTGATGAACGGCGATTGTTGGATCAACGTCGCCGATGAGGCTACGAAATAATAAAAAAAAGGTCCGAACTACAAAACAGATAGTTTGTGGATGCATGGGCCTGCGTTTCTCTACGAAGGAGACAATGAATGGCGGAGCAGCGAATACAAGAAGACACCAGAAGAAACGAAAGCGGAGTTACGATCAGCGTATAATTGGCAGCCACATGTTCCGATGATTGAAGTAGAACGACTTTCTAAATACGAGCGTCTGTTGCGGAGCGTCGCTTGCGTCTACCATTTCCAGGAAAAGAGCTTGAGGTGACTTAGAGGTTCCCTGTCCGGTACCAAGGCCAGTGTGGCCTCTGCTGTCCACAGAAGTCGTCTCCATTGTATTCGGTCCATGGCTGCACCTCGCTGTCTGCGAAGGGTCCGCCGGTCCTTCTACTTGATCGATCCACCTTACTCGTTGTGCACTTCCTCTTCTTGTGCTCGTCAGATCGTTTTCGAGAAACATTTTACCTGAGCTGTTGTCCGACATTCTTACCACATGCCCGACCCATCGTAGTCGACCGGTTTTAGCGATGTTCTCCCAGCAACTGATGCAATTCGTGGTTCATTCCGCGTTCCGTCTTTCATCTGCACTTCATCGTAGATCGTACGCAATACTTTCTGTGCAAAGACACCACGTTGGTCCTCCACTAGCGTATCTTAACGTGCGTTGGAGTCCAAAGTAGGCACGATTGCTAGCCATAAAACGCTTTTGTATTTTTCTGCTGGTGTCTTTATCAGCGGTCACCAATGAGGCCAGATACACGATACATTTGCCCAGTCGGACTTACACTATCCAGACGAGGTAGGTATTCTGAAGCAGAACATACAATTGGAGCAAGAACGGCAGAAGGTGTTACAGGGTTACAGGGAAGCAGTTCAATAGCAAAGCTGCCTCCTCTTCTCGACGAACACGGAGCTCTACGGGTGGATAGCCGTAACGATTACATCGGATACGACACCAGATTTCCAATCATGCTACCGCGAGGTCATCTAATTATTAATCTACATCTGGATTGCTATCACCGCTTACAATTAAACGATTGTGAATGAAGTAAGATAGAGATTTCACATTGCAAAGTTGAGAACCCAAGTACGCTCTGCAGCGCTTCGATGCCAGTGATGCTGTGCGTATAAATCGAAGCTCATAGCACCAAAAATGAGCCAACTGCGACCGTTCACGTTTATAGGAATCAAATATTTCGACCCTTAATTCGTAAAGGTCGGACAAAATTCCTTTAAACTGTGGGTAGCGGTCTTTACGCGCCTTACAGTTCATGCTTCAGTTTGACAACAGACTCGTGCAAGAAGGCCATTCGAAGGTTTGTCGCCTGCCGAATTTTGTTGGCGCTTGTAGAGAGCTACAATGCGAGATACAGGTTGTCAACGCTACAATGGGCAGTACTTTCACGGATGCGAATACCAAACGTCGGTTCAACCCTCCCTCTGCCCCTCATGTGGGTGGGTGTTGGGAGCGTATACTATGATCAGTGAAGACAGGGCCATCCAGCTTAATGAGGTTTTACTGAAGTTTTGTGAAAGCTACTAGCAATCAATTTGGTTCTATCATGGCATCAAGAGGTGCCAATAGGTTTGAAATTTTATTCATGTTTATGAGAATCGGGCGAATTGGTTTTATAGTAGTCATCGCAAAGATAAATTGGCTTTTTAGGAAAACTGTAATTTTTTTCCAATCGCCATATTGAAATATAAGAAATAATTGAAATGTGGAAAAATCAATGCTCCAAACTTTAAAAGCAATGCACATGAACTGTAGATCGTAGGCCAAATATGGCATTCTTTCGGACAACCTTATTAAATTCCATCAATTCTCGGGAAGTTCATAATTAATTTATCGAATATATTTGTTTCAATTTTGTTTATGTTGTTGTAAGCTCATAAATTACCAAGGCACATTAATTTTTGGCTCATATCGTGACAATATTTATCATACAATTAAATTCGCATATGATTTGAAGCATGATACGCTGTAAAAAACTGAATTTATTTTGGATATTTTGCTATCAAACAAAATTTCCCACAACACTGGAACTTTTTTCTTAGGTATTATTTACTGATAGATGAATCAGAAGAGCAGAGAATCGAACAGAGCAGAACAACAAAAAACAACCACGATGTCACAGTGAAGTTTGACAGCGGTGGCCACTTGGCCGTATGTATGGTTTTTCATGACAGCCAATAGGTTTTATGAAGGTTCTCAAGTGGTCATAACATCTTTCTCTAGAACATTTTCCAAATTTATATGGTCTTATAAAGGTTTTATTAACTTGTTTTCACAATCGGATATACAGTGGGCTACTGTGTACAAATTTCGGCTTTAAAGAAGCCTATAGGAGGTATTGGTAGACACAACAGTTTTAAACGTAGATTTATCAGCAAAGCCGGGAGGAGTGCTATACGACTGAAATAAAACTAACTTTGTTACTTAGGAAGAGATTGATTTCTTTGTTGAAGAAGGAAAAAAGTGATAATCCTGTTCTCCGACAAAAAGCTGCCCAGCTTTCGATGCTGTGACCGGATCATTTTACGGAACAAACTTGAGGATGTTCCGAGAAAAGTAGACTTCAAGTTCCAAACCAAACACTCGGCTGATGTCCTGATGTTTGGCTTGGTGGCGTCCAACGGTTTGAAAATGCCGTCTGTTTTTATTGGTGCTAGTGTTAGAACCAATACCAAAGTATATATCGATATTTTGACGGATCAAGTGCTTCCCTGGGTGAAGGCCTACTTCTCTGAGGATCAATACGTTGTCCAACAATAGGATGGAGCACCATGTCAGACGTCAAACCAGACTCAACGATGGCTGATGAATAACATGAAGAATTGGCCGGAAGATTTGTGACCCTCTAGCAGTCCGGACCTTAAATTGTTGTGTACCTCGGATCATTGGTTACGTCGGGTAACAACTGCAGCAGAGAAATTCGGAGACGTTCATTACCGGGTTATTACCGGAAGTCGTGCCTACTATGGACTCCACAAGACCTTGAGGTCAGGTAAACTTCACCCCCGTGCAAAATGTTGATAAGACCGGTAGTTCTCTACGGGCATGAGACGTGGACAATGCTTGAAGAGGACCTGCAAGCACTTGGAGTTTTCGAACGACGCGTGCTTAGGACCACCTTTGGCGCCATATGTGAAAACGGTGTATATAGGAGAAGAATGAACCACAAGCTGGGAAAGCTCTATGACGAACACAGTATCCAGAAAGTCGCTAAAGCTGGAAGGGTATAATGGGTGGGACATGTTGTAAGAATGTCGGACAACAGCCCCGCAAAAATAGTGTTTTCCTCGAATCCGACCCGTACAAGGCACAGAGTAGCGCAGGTGGTTAAACTAAGTGAAGCAAGACTATGGAAGCGTGGGGCATTCGAGGAAGGGAACTGGAGACAAGCAGGACTCAACCGAGTTTTGTGGAGAAATATCGTCGTAAGTAAGACCTTATATTGTTGGATTATTCGATTTGGGTATATGTTGAATTACAAAAGCCTGCACAACATCTCAACCTAGTATGAAACAACTGACGTCTGTCATAACACGTACATGGCAGTCGATGTTGGAGGAATACGTTCAAAATGCGTATTCCAGCTTCCATCATCGTCTTAAGGATGTCATTGACAGATACAAAGTAAATTTGTTTGATGGGACCTTATAAAGATAACTGAACTCGAAAATGTTGATATTATTACTTAAAGTAGTTGAAAATGGAATTCGAATGAAACCCGGATAAAAATAACCATACAATTACAATACAATAATATAAAATTACATTAAAATCTATTTGCGACAATGAATCTTATTGTTCAGATAAATGAAAAATGCATATTGGCATTACAATAGATTTACTATTAACTGTATATGCTTCAACAGTTGTGAAACAATACAATTAATAGTAATTGACTCAAATTTGTTCGGAAAAAATGATTTTTTCAATAGTTAAGATTCATAACAACCCCCCTTTTCTATTGTCGATAACTCAATTAATATAAGATTCTATTGTGGAAACAACAACTCCTCTTGTCATCTAATCTTTGCGAACAATACTACTTCTTGTTCATACCATAGATTCTATTGTATGGTTACAATACATTTAATTGCAAACTTATGAGAAATTTTGTTAGCGAATACCATCAATTTTTGCATGTTTTCCTGTCGCACCTTGTATTTAAAAAAAAGATTTTGGCACAGAAAGCGAATAGTTAGATTTACGTTCCATGTTGCATCAGTAAAGGGTGTATTCGCTAAAAATGGCACCCGCATATATACTCATCAAAATTAAACTGATTATCGGATTTTCTTGAAATTTTCAGGGCATGAATAACTACTAATGAGTTTTGATTTACAACATTTGTTTTGTTCAATTTCGTCTCCCATACCGAATGCCCGCACCTTCCTTTTCACTCCACCCATCAAATTTTTTACAACCGATTTTCCCAGTGTTTTTGTTGTTTTTACCCAAATTTTCTTCAATTCTAGCTCTGTTTTTATAGTTTTGGGATGTTTGCAAAGTTCCGTTTTCATAATTGCCCAGAATTTTTCAATTGGACGAAGTTCCGGTGAATTTGGTGGGTTCATATCCTTTGGCACAAAATTGACTCCGTTGGCTCGGTACCACTCCAATACGTTTCGAGCGTAGTTGCAGGATGCTAGATCAGGCCAAAACAGAGTTGATCCTTTGTGCTTCTTAATGAATGGCAAAAGACGCTTCTTAAGGCACTCTTCTGTGTAAATCGCACCGTTTATTGTTCCGGAAGTGATGAAGGGAGCACTTATTTCACCACATCCGCAAATCGCCTGCCAGATTAGAAACTTCTTTGCAAATTTCGATAGTTTCTTCTTTCGAACATCCTCCGGAACATCGAACTTCGACTTGGCAATGAAATATTCTTGCCCAGGAAGTTGACGGAAGTCGGCCTTGACGTATGTTTCGTCATCCATCACGATGCAACCGGATTTGGTGAGCAGCTTCGTGTAAAGTTTCCGGGCGCGGGTTTTCGCAGTGATGTTTTGTTTTTCCGTCCGGCTTGGGGCTTTTTGCACTTTGTAAACATGTAACCCAGCACGCTTCATGGTTTTCTGCACAAAACCGACTGACACCTTAGACTTTTTAGCGACATCTCGAATTGACATGTTTGGACGGTTCTTGAATTGTTGTACGACTTTCCTGGCCATTTTACTGTCGATTGGACCACTTTTACGACCACTCCCTTCCTTCCTTTGGACACTCAGACGCTCCTTGAAGGTTCTTATTACACGAGACACAGTTGTATTTGCAATTCCAAGCCTTTTAGCAATCCACCGGTGGGACGCCACTGGATTTTGATTGTGAGTGCACAACATTTTCTCACGGACAATTTCTTGTTTCGACGACATGACTGGAACTACTGAATGTATAACTATGAAACTTGGCAGATGTAAATAATACACTATGGATAAGATCTACTCAAATTTCTAGGTTTTTTACTCATACAATTCAAAAGTTACAGAAGATTTTCTGTGTGCCATTTTTATCGAATACACCCTTTAGATGCTGAATATCGCAGCCATAGACAGACATTGATTACTGCTTTTACAATTTTTAACCATTATTTGTTTATTTTATATTCTGAGTTCAAACCTTCACATCCGAGTGATACATTTTCCATTTTTGAAGTACATACCTGAAAAAAAGAAGAGATAGGAAATCATCAATACAGTGAACATTTTTGTTAAACAGAAAACAATGCAAAAACTTCTAATGAATGTCATTTTAAATACGATAACCCGACTTCCGTAACTAATGCACTGAAAATAGATGTTTTTTTCCCCCGAACAATGATTAACGACCAATTGAGAAAATTCCAACATGGCTTCCGCCTGCCACAATTCGACCGCATCGCATCGCATACAGCCCCAAACCCAGTGTTCAGTGAAGAGATTGCGGCCAATTGGATCGAAAGAAATTGGCTAAAATATAAATTCATTTCGAGCCTGGTGGTCGCTTTTACTTGCGCGATAGCGATAATCAGTAGTATAGTTGTTTCCATCGTTTTTTTTTCAGTCAGCAGTTTAATGACAACTGCAATGTTGCCGCACTTTAGCATAGGAGGTAGCGGGCTGACGACGGGCGACATGAATCCACAATCAGTCAGTTAGTCAGTCAGTCGGTGTGTGTAAAGAGTTTAGTTAGTCCGAGTCGAGTCGCGGCCGAGCTTAAAAACAACCAAACACCTTTCGGTCGGTTCCGCATTTAAGTGTTCTTCTTTTTTCCCTTTTCTTATTCGCCGAAGTGATTCTGAGTCTGATAGACCTCGATATGCACATCATCATGCTCTCAGCGTCAGAGTCAGTTCAAGGGGCCACGCAATGAAAATTGCAGCGGCAGAAATTTTTTCGTTTCCGTTTCTCCCATTTCTTCACTCATCTTCGTCGTCCGTCCGCTTTGGTCGAGCTCGCTGTACTCCTCACCAGTAAATACCTTTCCATCGCCTTGGTAAGCTTTGCTACTCTTTTTTCTACTTTCTGTGTATGTTGAAGTCGCTTTTTAAGGCTTCTTCCTTCCATTTTTTTTTGTTGTGCGCTGTTTTCGCCTTACGTCAACATAATATTTTCTCATTTTTATTTATTACATATGCGCGCGGAGGAGCTTTAATAACACTGCTCATTTCTTCCTCACACACACACACACTCCGTTCTCCTTCGCTTTCGCTTCCCTGCCTTCCGTGGTGCTGTGTGACGATTGTAAAAGCAGGAATAAGCGAGAGATTGCACGACTCTGGGGGGTGAATGGCGTGTGTGCTGCGGAACGAAGGGGTGAAATGGAGATGGTAAAGGATTTTATGGGTTACCCTGTCTTTCGAACGATTTTTTTTGTTTGCGATGGCACTGACAGCGATAGCAGCATACCAACTAAACGGGTACCTACTGCGAATTCTCCGAATGCTAGTTTAGCTGGTTTTGCCGGACTGAGGGAAACGAAATTGGCGATTTTTAACGGGGTTGGGTTGGTTGCAGTGTGTAGTTGTATTTTTACAATGCAAACGAATAGGGTTAATGAATACAGTTATGACAAATTCAGTACTATTTGAATTTTAAGAACTTCATTTAATTCACAAATACAAGTTTTCACAAATGTTTCTTAACATTTGAACGGTCTAGAGCTTATCTACTACGGCTTTCAATCCCGCAAAATTATAAGACAACAAAACATTTAACTTAAAACTGCGCCGTATCCTGTCATTTTGAACATATATTTCTCTTGCATAACCGAAGATGATCTTCTTGTGCATAATGTAGCACTGAGAATAACTGACTTAGAAGGGATTCAAATCTCTATCTGAACATACTGCCTACCCGAGAAGTACACATTTTGTGTTTTAGTTAATAGGATAATTCTTATTTGGTTGAAATTTCTGTTTCATTTGTATGAAAGCAACCCCCCCCCCTCAAAAGAGAGGAGGGTTCTCGAACTACCATAACTACCAAAACAAATCCTGCTTCAAAACCCTCAAATGCCAAATTTGGTCCAATTTCCTTGATTAGTTCTCGAGTTATGCAGAAATTTGTATTTTATTTGTTTTGGAGCCCCCTTTTCGTCCCCCAGTAGGGGTCTCAAGCCACCATAAAAAATATCCCGCCTCCAAAAACCCCTAGATACCAAATATGGTTCGATTAGCTTAATTAGTTCTCGAGTTATGCAAAAATTCTCCGGTTCCAAAAACTCCTGCATACTAATGTTCATAACAGTAGGGAGAGTTCTCATGTTTCGTAGAAGCTTGTGTTTTATTCCGTAAAAGTAACCCTACCCTAACCCTACCTATACAAAAAGGGGAGGAGTCTCAAACCCCAGCAGAATAATTTCTTGCCTCCAGAAACCACCAAATGCTAAATTTGGTTCCATTTGCTTGATTAGTTCATGAGTTTTGCAGACATTTTTGTTTCATATGTATGAGAGCCATCCCTACCAAATAAGAAAGGGGTCTCAAACCACCATAGAAAAAAAATTACCTCCAAAAGCCCCCACTTGCCCATTTTAGTTCCAATTGTTTGATTAGCTCTCGAGTTATACAGAAATTTTTGTTTCATTTGTATGGGAGACCAGGGGGGGGGCACCCTTCCAGACGTCTGAGTCGACGGAAGGAGTCTCGAATAGTCATAAAAACCTACTTCTGCGTAAAAAATTTCATAACAGTAGGAATAATTATCAGTAGGAATAAATGCCATGCCAAATTTAGTTCCATTTGCTTCATTAGTTCTTAAGTTATACAAAACATGTCTGTTTTTCATTTGTATGATGGGCGGTGTCTACAAAGAAGAGGGGTCCCGAACCACAGTAGAAACATTTTTCGCCTCCAAAATCCCCACATGCCAAATTTTGTTCCATTTGTTTTGCAGCCCCCTTTCCCTTTTAATTCTCAAGTTATGCCGAAATTTCTGTTTCATTTGTAAAAGAGCCCCCCTTCTAGAAAGGGGAAGGGACTCAAACCACCATCAAAACATTTCTTGCCTCCAGAAAACCCCACATGCCTAATTTGGTTGCATTTGCTTGATTTGTTCTCAAGTTATGCAGCTTCATTTGTTTGAGAGCCTCCCCTTTTAAAAGAGGGGGGGGGGTCACAAACCACCATAGAAACATTTCTTGTCTCCAAAAACTCCTACTGGCTAAATTTGGTTTCATTCGCTTGATTAGTCCTCGAGTTATGCAGAAATTTATGTGTCATTTATATGAAAGCCCTCATTTTCAGAAGAGGGAGGTGTCTTTTATTATCCAAAACAATCCAGGCCCCAAAAACCATGTTGACAAAATTTCCATAGTCAGTTTATTGGTTTCGACCTATAAAGTTCAATTAGACATTATTTTATATATATAGATACAGATAGAAATCTGGTGCAAAACCCCACATGCCAGTTTTAGTTTCATTTGCTTGAATAGTTCTCGAGATATGCAGAAATTCTTGCTCCCCCCCATTAGAAAGGTGAGGGGTCTCGATTCTTAGAAACATTATTTATCCAAATTTGGTTACATTGCTTGATTTGTCAAACATACACTCAGTAGCAAAAAAAAAGCCGAGGAAAATTACATTTAAAAACCATAATTTAACTACTTCTCTTCATTGTCAATTATCCAATATTTTAGCTAGAAAAATTGAATATTATATACAAAATGTATAGACCTTGTGTGACCAAAATTTCATGTTGATCAGTTATGGTGGAGTTATCATAAAATATGTGAAAAAAGTCATTTTTAGACATAACAATTTAAAAAATCCGTATTTCTGTGACATTGTGTATATTACAAATTCTTTATAGCTTGAAAAAGTACAGAAAATAAGGTGGACAAAATTTGAACTGTTTCATCAAGTGGTTTGGACTACAGCTGGCGTCAAAGTTGACGCACCAACATGAGCATTTCCCTTTTCACGATACTGACCTTGCTAAAATGTCGGTGCAAAAAAAAAGCCGAGGTGAATTCATCTTATTAATACACATGATTTGTTACGCGTGAAATATCCCAAATAACTAGTGTAACCCACAAAGAACTTTGCAAATATGGCATTCAGTATGAATTGGTTTGTAGAAAACAACATATACAGTGTTTATACAGTATTATTAATAAGAATTCACCTCAGCTTTTTGCCGATGTTTTGTAAGTTAATATCGGGTGAAAAGGAAATGCTCATGTTGGTGCGTCAACTTTGACGCCAGCTGTATGGTCTATTCCTGATAACAGATCAAGTACATTCTGATATTTTCTGTACTTTTCAGCGCGGAAAATTTTCTGAAAAATACAGTTTTTAATTGCTATGTCCCAAAAATGACTTTTCCACATATGTTAAGGTAACTTTAAATATATAAATTCTATCAACATGAAATTTTGACCACATAAGGTCTGTACATGTTGTATAATGTTGTGAAACAGACAGACAGACAGACAGACAGACAGACGAATGACAGACAGACAGACAGACAGACAGACAGACAGACAGACAGACAGGCAGATGAACTGTGGAACAGACAGACAGACACGTTCCCTCTTCTCTGATTCAGGGCTAATCAGTGGCAGCAGAATCTCCATTACCAAGTGCCTCCCAGAAATTGCCGCCTTCATTAAAAAGTACCTCAGATGTCGACGTGGTGTTTGTGGAATCTTCGTCAGCCCACACTACTCAAAGCGGGCGCTTTGCAGGAGATGGAGCGGTTGGGCATTCCGGTGGTGCCCAAGCATGCCAACCCTCTAACGTGCCCCAGCCTCCTTAATCCAGAAGGTTCTGAGACTGATTTGAAGGTATCCAAATTCATTTTTGTAGCTCATTGAAGGATGATTTGTGGGTGGAAACTGCGACACAAAATAGGGAATACGGAGAAGGTAGGACTTCTGAGCCTTTGGATTACGATGAGATACAGTTCGAGGACCTCATACCAGTTCTTCAGCAGTAGGACTTAAAATTAGAGGGTTTTCATAAGTTAGTTTCAACTACTTACAACTGGTGCAGGCTGGAGAAACTTGAGAAGAATAATGGAAACTCTTATCAAACGCAGGAAGAAATTAACAGAGGTTCTCATTTCGGAGAGATTTTAATTCATCTGAAGTAGAACGCTGGCTAATCTAACTGCTGAAATGTAAATCTTCTCTCTGGCATCCAAGGTATGCGATCAACAGGAGTAACACAGCGATCAATTTCTCTCTTGAACTTTCTATATTTCAAATAACAGCAGTTAGAGTAGCAATCAGGCGTTCAGCGAAGATAAAGTGCATAATAACGAGAAAACAGCAGAACAAATCAACTAAATGACGCCCCAATGTATCTACAATCCGCAGAAATCCAGGTTGTCTTTAGTGGCAGTAAGACAAGCCAGCTTCATCGTCAAATATAAAAAAGCAAACTACCTGAAGCGCTGGCTGGTGGGCCAATGTCGTAAGCGATGTGTAGAAGATCATACGAGAGAAACTGCGAAATTTCTTCAATTCTAGATCGCAAACCGCCATACTCCAAAAGCGCGGAAGTTGAAGAGACTCACCATACGGAAGGTAAAACAAAGTTTATTGTCAGAAAATAGCTAGAAGTAGAGCAAGAGGCCGCCCCAAAGGCATTCAGACATCACCAGGGCCCGGAAAAACCTTCGCTCACGAAGCCTGTTAAGCCGGAATCCGGATAACGCCGGAAAACCTACACCTGAAACTCATACAGAGTGGAAAAGCTACGAAATGGCACTTCGAGTTGAGTCAATCTTGGGAGTCCTTCAGAAAAGAGGAGTGACAATTCAACGCCAGGGGAGGACGGCATGTGTTCTGGTATCTTAAAGACCTTGAGACTGGATATGCAAATCAAGGTATGTGAGATGATTAACGAAGTCTTCGTATCCAAAGAAATCCCGGAAAGATGGAGAATCCCTCACATAAGGTCGATTCCCAAAAACAAAGGTTATCCGCAAAACCAATCTCAATCGCAAAATTATAACAGCAAATTGTTCGAAATAGCGGAACTAGGAAATCTACAGCCTCCTCGATCGTTCGGTTTTCGGAAGTACAGGTCGGCCCTGAGTTGCGTCAACTACGTCATCAACAAAGTCAAGGTCACCAAACTGGAGGAAAAACACACCATCGTCATATTTACAGACCTCTCACAAGCCCTTGATTGCATGAACCTCGGAAAACTACCCAATACCCAAGCAACACAGATCCATCCAAATTGGTTGTAGCAACTTAATTGTGACTCAGATCAGTTACAGCGCATTAAATTTAACTTATTTGTAACAAATGGTGGGTATCCTACTTGGGTATCCTCCAATCCTTCAACACAGATAACAAGTTGATTTCATGACTCCATACCTACATCAGCAACCGACGGCTCACCCTAGAAAACAAAACAAAAAAAGGAGGATGCCTACAGAGTGGTCAGTGAAGACTCTTCCCTAGAGTCACCGATCCTCTTAAACCGAGAACCTGCATCAAATCAAGCACGACGGATGCGAACTGCCTCAATACGCTGATTTGGAGCGGTAGTTACTGGTAGTAGCGCAGAACATGCAGCAGAAAAAGCAAACAACTATCTCTCTCAGTTACAAATCTTTCACCAGATGGGACACTAGCGGAATAAGAATCAAAATAGGATGTCTACATGAGATAAACGGTCGACAGAGCCCTCTCCCACAGGAAACCACATCGAGGACATCCAGAGACAGGCAGCAGGAAAGCTAAAAACTGCAACAGAAGCTGAATAGGAAAACCGAGGGCAAGGTGACCTCATCGTTCCACGCCTTGGGCCGAGATGTTGGCTAAACCAACCCAATGGTGAAGAAGTGCCTGGGAAAAATGGACCAACTTGACACTTGACGTTTCTGGGATCAGGTAGTTTACATCCCTCATTAAGGTGGTAAGCGTTGGCTTCAAATATATCTCTCACAAAAAATTCCTGAAGAAGGTCCTTCTGTGGCTGACGATCAGCGTGAAGGGAATTTCCAAGCCGCAGTCCTTTCATGCGGGGCTTGCAGATATACAGTACGGAATACCTGCCGATAGTAGCCGCCTTCTTTGAGGAAGTATCATTCGAAGGAGGGTGTGGTCTTTTGGAAGGACCTGGTATCGGCCTATTATGCCAAGAGATCACTAGAAACGATGGACCGACCGAAAATAAACGTTGTACCGAAGACCGCCAACCCTCTCAACGTGCCTAATACGAAAAAGCAACTGATCGAGAAGACCACGAAAGAGCTGACCAACCAGCTAGCCAAAAAATTTGAAAGCGACATCTATGGAGCAGTAGAAAAACCAAAATTTCTACACCATTATATTTCATCTTGCATAAGAAAGTACTCAAAATTTAATTTTGAACTGTCAATTCATTCTTTGTTCACAAGCCATTGGAAATTGACGTGTCAGTGTTTTTTTTAACAACGGAAAATCCGAATATCGCGCAGTGATTAAATTCTTTGTTTTGGAAGGTTTATCGTCTACTGAGATCCATGCAAAGATGGTGAAAGTATTAAAGGAGTCTTCTCCTTCATTTCCAACCGTTCACCGATGGATTTTTGGAGTTTAAGCGTGGCCGTAGTGTTGAAGCTCAGGACGTCCACAAAGTGCACCAACACCAGAAATCATAGCGAAAATACAGGATATGGTTTTGGAAGATCATCGATCGACTGTTAACAATGCAAAAAAAAAACGTTAGAATCCGATTTTCTGAGCAACAGTTGGAGCGATTCCGAGAGGATAAAAAGAATTTTCTGCGTCGATTCATCACTATAGATGGGACTTGGGTCTACCACCATGATCCTGGTTCAAAACAAGAGTGAAGAGTGGTGTGAACCAGGCACTTCGGTTCCGAAGCGTGTTCGTGTTCAGAAATCGGCCAAAAAGGTGTAAGCGTCAGTTTTATGGGGTGCAAAATAAATTGTTTTGATAGATTATCTCCTAACTGGTAAAACAATCAACTCTGATTATTATTATGACCTTTTGGACCAGTTCGATGAAAAAATTTGGGAAGAAATACCAGGTTTTCATCAAGACAATGCACCTGCTCACACTGCTCAAAAAAAACATCACGAAAATTAGTGAATTAGGGTCGAATTGTTGCAGCATCCACCCTATTCACCAGATTCTGCTCCCTCTGACTTCTGACTGTTATCACGCCTCAAAAAATTCCAGCCGTAAGCATTTTAGGAAAATTTGTTCCAACAAATTATCATACGTACTTGAGTGATCCCAGACATTGCGAATCAAAACAAACCCAAAAAGGAGAGATACCGCTAGATCACAAAGCTATCAGTGGTACATGAGCGCGTACCAAACGTCACCTTTTGCCTGTTAAGGTGGCGGATTCATCCGTGCCTCGACCTACCCCGAAGTGGGATGTTAGGCAAAGGTAACGTCCTTGCTTCGAGTACTACTTTACCCATGCCCTTTCGCTCAATTTTCAATACTTTTATTCTATTTCTAACCTACCGTACACTGACGGATCTTTCAACACTTTCTCTTCACATATTTCATTCTAGCAAACATTACTGTCCACTCTTGGTGCCTCATGGCGATGAGCGAACATCTCCTTCTACACATACACATGTTTTTATTTTCCATCGCCATCTTAAATTAGTCCATTTTTACATAATACATACGCTATCATCGTGAACAGTTTCGGATGTTTTGGGGACCCTCCATGTTCTATCAGCCCTGAACTCATAACGCAAAGATTTACAAGAAAACAATGTTCAACTTGATGGCGATGAAATCGACGTGGTGGAAGGCCAACTCGTGTATCTGAGATCATTGGTGATCGCCGACAATGACACAAGCAGAAAGGTACAAGGACGCATTATGGCTTGTTGGACTCCGAAGGAAGCTTCGATTAAACATAGTTCGCTGCATTACAAAGTAGACCATCTACGAGGCATTAATGCAACTGGTAGTCATATACAGTCACGGAACTTGGGCTATGCTCACTGAGTTCCAACGCATTTTCAGTGTCATCGAACGAAAGCTGCGTACGATCTACGATGGAGTGCAGATGGAAGACGCAACGTAAAGAAGGCGAATGAACCACGAATTGCGTGGGCTGCTGGGAGAAACTGCCACCGTCCGCAGGTCAGAAATTGGTCGACTATAGGCTGTTCCGAAAAATATAAATACACTTTCTTTCTGAAATAAAAAATACCATAATATGATTTTTGATTAGGGGGGTAGGCGAGTTCTCTAACTTTTCCTTTAACACGACTCTAAAGCTTCTACACAGTGCTTTTTTCTACCATTTTCACCACTTTTGGCCAATCTTTCTTAAATTTTTCAACACTATCCGCTGGTTTCATGTGTTTTCTCAGCTTCTCCTTCGTCAAAGCCCACAAAGTTTCGATAGGGCGATTCTCTGGGCAGTTTGGTGGATTCATTTCCTTTGGTACAAGTACGACATTGTTCCTTTTGTATCACTGTAGTGCACCTTTAGATTAATAGGAGGAAGCAAGATCAGCCCAAAATATGCTGTTTCATCAAGGGTAGCAACCTTTTTTACGGACACTCCTTCACGTAGATTTGACCATTCAATTTGTCTGTCGTAATGAATGGACGAGATATTTTTCCACATCCGCATATAGCCTCCCACACCATTACCTTATTGCCGAATTTTTCGGTGTAAATGGCTTTCACCAGGAACATCCTTTCCCTTCGGTGAGGTACAAAACTGTGGTTCCGGTACAGATTCATAGATTCAGCCTGTTTGGTGCTTCGTTTTGGCTGCTCCTACTTCCAAAGAGTCTGCAAGCCCCTTTTTTTCATGACTCGCATAGTATTAGCCGCCTAAGTATTTAGATTTTTCACCACATCTTGGACTGATGCTGAAGGATGACGCTTGAAATAGTCGCTCACCTTTCTGTCGATTGTAGAGTCCAGTGGGATCGGGTTTTCTACCCCGTTTTGAGGAATCTTCGAAAGAGCTCTGTTGTTGATACTTCCGTAATACGGTTTGTACTGCTCCGACGTTCATACCTTCTTCCTTAGCCAGTTTTCTGATCTGACGGTGCACCGTTTGTGCACAATCCGTTTTCGTTGCTCGGGAAAAAGACCACGCATTTTAAAACTTCCGCGAGAAAGATTGAAAAATATGACAACATCAGTTTAATTTGGATGTAAACAACATGACGCAGCCTAAAGTTGGTTGAATACTGCACGCATTTTTAATTGACGGTTAATGATTAGTGTATTTATAATTATTGGAACAGTCTATAGGATAAGGCGGGCACGTTGTATGGATTTCGGACGGCAGTCCAGTGAAAATGTATCTCGAGAACGAATCTACTGGTACAAGAAGAAGAGGCACAAGCGACTTACGGACCCTGTGATTCGGAGACGACGGTAAATCGACAACGGAGAAAACTGTTCTCAGTTCAAAGCTTGTTTTTGAATACCAAATTCTGCTTCAAGAGCCAGTTTGAATGTTTACTAGCTTTGTAAGACTTGTTTCCATTGTGCAAAAATGGTACACTGAAAACTTATTTTCGTAAATTAGCTTTCATTTGTTTCGTAAACATGGATTTTGCACATAGAACAAATGTCTCGTAAATTGTACCAGAGATTCATATTGCGTGTCATCTAATAAAATGCTATCATTACACCTTATTTGTACAATGTATAACATGAATTTTGTGAAGACCAGCCAATCGCTTCATTGGAGTTGCTGCTGGGATGATCGGGAAGCATAAATTTATCCCAAAATATGAAATTGATGCGCTGTCGAGAGTTGGAACCTCATGCTCATTTATCCAGTAACTTCTCACAAGTCAACATAGTTTAGTGAGATCAACCACGGACTCAATAACAGCTCTTCCTGAAAATGCAGGATCGAACCCCATGTCAGAAACATTAAAAAACATTTAAAAAACGCTGAAGAACTCCTCGTGATTGTGGTTTTTTTTCCAATTATATGTTTGAGTCGATATAGTAGATCTGTCAGTCATTTATGCAACAACAGAGACGTTTCATTTTTATTGGTAACACATTATTCGTAGCTCTTCGTATTGTTTTCGTTAATTGAACGAAAGTTCGGTCTGTGTCAACGAATGTTACGTGATTTTGACACTCGTGTGACAATAAATACGAAGGTAGTTTGTTGAGAAGTGCAAATCAATTTTCGTTTGCAGTAAACAACGAATAGATATCGTAATAGAAACGAAATTTAATTTTCAGTGTAGTTTTATAGATTTCGTCGTATCATTGTGAGTCATACTTTGATCGTGGAATGCTTTTGATATGTTTCATTTTAATCATTGGGTTTCTATTGTCGAACATTCGAAATTTTCGAACGAAATTGAATTGCACCGACATTTTGATTGCCTAATTGGATGGCACCAATTCGATTGAATTTCGTTTAGTGTCACTTCAGCTGACCATTTTCGGTCAGGACTATTCCATGTCCACGATCGCAACCCTTGAGTGCAAATTCAATTTCAATCACAAGCTTCCATTTTGTCTCAATCTGCGAAGCAAATTCTCCATCGAACCAAAAATCATCAATAACCTACAAAACAACGGTGCAAATCGACAAATCGGTTGTTGCTAGGGACCTGAGAGCTAGATGCTGCAATGATGATTTCGATGACGGTTATGGTGATGATGCTACCTTCCACATTCCAGGGAGCCCCACCCCTCCCGCATCCAATCCCTACCAACGGTGCGACACAAACCTAACCTCAATTTTCCGTCCACCGATCGTTCGCAATGGCTGCTGTCATCTGCCATTGCCTTTATACCGACCATTGCGTTGTCTACAACCTACTCCTGGGCATGGGCCGAACGGCGAGAGTTGTTCGTATGAAAATAAATAGATGATGAGCCACCCAAAGTGAACGTGCCCCGCGTGATGTTCTTCGCTGAGCTCATGTTTGTAGTGGTAGTGCTGGTTCAGAGTGGGAAGTTGAGCTAAAATAGTCTCCTCCATCGATGAACTTTGTGACCAAAAGCAACAACGACAACAACGCGAATACGCTTATCACCAGCCATCCATCCATCCATCCAAGCAACCATCGAACGTTCGTCTTGCTTTTCGTGCTGCAGTCGATTTGGGTCATAATTCTCAGTGCTTCCACGTCATGTAACGAATCTAATTTTATTACGTTCGATTTACCTAACGAAAACCAATCACCATTAATTGCAATCTTTGACATTTCCCAGAACGAAAATAGAACCTGTTACTGGCCCGAAGAAAGCTCTTTCTTACGGGTTTCGACACAGAAATTCCTCCATTTTGGAAAACCCTCCCGTAACAGGTTTATCCAAAAGTTTTCAAATTACTCCCGACTGTGGCCGTGGTGTGGAAAGTGAAGCTTGTCGAGTTTTTCGCACACAAAGAGTAAACTGAACGAATCGAAAACTTCCAACCAACCAATGAACGAAGGAATGAACGCAAAAAAAAACTAGTTTTCACTGGTATGTGCCACTCGGCGTTCTGCTCCCCCTCCCCCCCCCTTCGGCATGGGCCCCCCGAATCGGATCGGATCGTTGGCGTATGAAATGCAGCAACAGCATCGAAATAGGTACATACTTTGCAAAATAGTGCGCGTTTGCTGCGTTCCACCCTGCCTCCCCCCCCCCTCTCCATTCCCCATTCCACCCGCACCCGAAAAGCTGGCAGTTTCTTCTTCTTTCTTTTCCTCTACCTAGTTTTTGATGTTCTTCTTAATTTTCCGCGCTCGTTTACTGCTATGTCATGGCGATGGTTTCGAGCTCAGATTATACCAGCAGATTCAGTGGGTTCACATTTTTGATTTTGATGCATTATGATTTCAGGAGTTTCAAGTTTTCGAATGCTACTGGAATAAATCTGCGACGTCCCTCTGAACTTTGTCCAGGAGATTGTCACCGACCTCCTTCCTTGGAAGGATTTCAGGGTTCACAAACGTTTTATCGTTCATCGGATAGTATTAAGTACTACATCTACATCCCGTCTCGATATGTGGGAGGTGTAATCTCCAACGCATGTTTTGATGAACCGAATGCTTCAAGAGTCGGACAAAGTTATTGTGACAAGCGTCATTTTACCAAAATGCAAATTGCCATTAGTCTGTAGAAAAAACCTAATTCTTTCTTCCTAGAAGCAATCAATGGGAAAATTGATCTCGTTTTAAACTACCAAAAAAGTTCCAAATGTTCTGAAGGCTTGCTCACTTCGTAGCAGGATCTAGAAATCCCCGGGAAGTGCTCACTTTTAGTAATGTGTCTACTTCCCAGGGGCCTGCAGATCCCTGCTAAACTATGGCCAAATCAACTAAGGATGGTCAACATTTTTGCATTATATTTTGAAAAAAAAACATACATTTTAGATTACTTTTTTTCAGAACTGATTCCACGGATTTTACAGAGATGACCAACCCGAGGAGCCTAAAGTTCGGTATTTACTTGAGAATAAAACATAGAAGTTCAAATAACCTTCCGAAGAAATTTCTTGCTAATAACATGACACTATACGTATGGCTGGAACATAGTTTTCCATCAAATACAGTTAATAGTTAATACCAACTTGAAAGTACGCGAACATATTTTCCACCCTTCTCTTCAATTGTACTTCAAAGTTCACTAGCAGTTACCGAAGAACTTATTTAAAGCTTTCTAGCACGAAATTCATTTCAAGCCACTTTCAATCAGCTCGAAGTTTCACAATAAAGGCAATGCAGAACTTTTTTCCTACTTTAAAGTTTGTTGAGTCCCAGTGGGCTCAGTTGTTCCAGTCTCGATTGAGCGTCCTTTTTGCGAACCAGCGCCAGTGACCAGGGCCATGACGACGCCAGTCTATCGGACCCTAACGTCCGAATATTAGCGAGCAACCAGTTTGCCGTGCTCCCGGTACAGGAGGTGTCCAAAAACTGAAAGGTCTCCGTTCTGTTCAACACGTCAAAGGACATCGCTGCGCTCAGAACCGAGCTTGCAGCCATCCAAATTCAGCCGCTGTGCAAGTTGTGCAGCACGGCCAGAAAGATCATGTGCTCGACGGAAGCTGACTATCGTGCTAATGGTGCTCACCTACTCGCCAAACAACACGAGTTTTACACTCACGACGAACCCGGAAGCAAGCCGCTAAAGGAGATTCTGCGCGGCCTTCCAGAGGCTGGGAAAACCCTTGGACCAAATTCCAGAAAAGAGGAGATAGACCCCAGAAAGAAAAAGCGAACCGAAGCCCGGCTCGAAAGCGTAACCGCGGTACGGCCCTCATCGTGAAGACCGAAGAGTCTAAGTACTCCGAGGTACTTAAGGCGATGCGCGGCGACGCTAAGCTCGCGAATCTGGGCGCCGACGTGCGGAGTATCCACCGTACCCGCACCGGCGAAATGACCCTAGAGCTTAAGAAGGCCACTAAGCTGAAGGGCCCAGCGTACAAAAAGCTGGTCGAACAGGCCCTAGGATTGGGAGCTGTGGTACGTGCCCTAGCCACGTTAGTGTAAAAAACTTGGACGACACCACGGATGCTGGTGAAATCTTCACGGTCATGAAGGCCCAGTGTGGGGTCGAGGTCGCCACAATAGCCATACGGCTGCGAAAGGCAACAATATGACTGCCAGTTTCCGCTGAAGAGTCGACCCCCAAGTGCCCGTCCTACAAGGGTAAACCAAAGAGCTAAAGAGCAGTGCGGGTTACCCAATTGAACCTATACCACTGTAAGGCGGCTCAACAACTGCTGTTTCAGGCAGTTCGTGAGTCAGGAACGGATATCGCAATAATATCCGACCCATACTCTGCCGGTAACGGAAACTGGGTAGCGGATATGTCTAATAAAGCTTGCTTCAGATAGAATTGGAACAAAAACAATTGCCTGTATTTCAGTTATTTATTATTGAATTCAAGATCTTTTTTTTATACAAATGTAGCGTTTTCTTCATACTTTTAAGAAAAAATACGGATAAAGTTATTCGTCACGGTTTCAAAGCAATTCTCGAATTTTTCCTGTAACACGGCTCATTAGGCGGCGCACACCTTCTTCGTCCATCGTTTTAGCTATCTTATTCCACCAGGTCTTCATCTGATTGATGTCTTTGACAACCTTTCCCTTTGCCATGAGTCTCCTCTTCATGATTGCCCAGTATTTCTCAATAGGGCGGAACTCGGGGCAGTTGGGTGGGTTAAGGTTTTTCGGAACAACCTGGACTCCTTTCTCTGCATACCATTCTTGAACGACTTTGCTGTAATGACAGCTCATCTGGCCAAAACATTACGGGATGGTCGTGGGATCGAATGAACGGCAAAATTCGTTTTTGGAGACACTCATTTTGGTATAGTTCCGACGTCATTGTCTTATTTGTAACGAAAACTTTCGTTTTTTTGCCACAGCTGCAAATGCCCTGCCAAATCATGAATTTTCGTGCAAATTTGTCGGCAAAAACAAATTTAAATTTGACGTCCGGGTTCGGAAGAAAGTGCACAACCGGTTAATTTTCTCACGAGACGCCACTGCACTATGGTCCAGATCACGAATTTACGAGGAAACATGCTCCCAGCGCCTAAACTTGAAAATTTACAGCAAAGTGATGTTCTACAACATGGTTTGTATTACTAAGGCCCATTTTTTGGTGTTAATAAAAATTAGAGTGGTCCCCATTTTCACAGAAATACAGAAACTAACTTTTTTATTTGCAAAAATAGACGTTTACATTCTTGGGCAAAGTTGTAGCGCAAAAAATTTCATGGAATTTTCATATATAATTTTTTTTGTAGCTTGTAAATTGACCGATTTAGAGCAACTTTTCCCTCGTCAACTTAGGGTGTACCACAAAAAAAAGTGTTTCTGTCCTAACTTTTTTATATCAATTTTCATCGTAAAATTTTGTTTAAACGAGTTGTAGAACTTATAAAGGCGCGTATTTCGATATATTAATTTTGCCGCTAGCTTAAACCAATCAATAGTTATAGAAGTTTTTCTTCTAAAACCATCCCAGATTCAAATGTAATTTTCTCAAAATACAGAAATAACATATCTCTAGTTTTCACATATGTTAAATAATACAAATTGTCCTTTCAAATGACGTCTTAATTTTTTTTTGTGTTTGCCCCAATCATAAAAATCAACATTTGAAAAGGGCGTATTATTTTTAGAAAAACTTCAATAACTATTGACTAGTTAAAGCTAGCGGCAAAGTTTGTATATCAAGTAGGCGGTTTTGAAAGTTCTAAAACTTGTCGCAATATAAGTATACGATGGGAATTAAAATAAAAAAGTAAGGGCAAAAAACCCATTTTTTTATGGTACACCCTAAGTTGATGAGGGAAAATTGCTCTAAATCGGTCAATTTTTAAGCTACAAAAAAAAAATTATATGTGAAATTTTTTGCGCTACAATTTTGCCAAAGAATGTAAACGTCTATTTCTGCAAATAAAAAAGTTAGTTTCTGTATTTCTGTGAAAATGGGGACCACCCTAATTTTTATTAACACCAAAAAATGGGCCTTAGTGATACAAACCATTTTGTAGAACATCACTTTGCTGTAAAGTTTCAAGTTTAGGCGCTGGGAGCATGTTTCCTCGTAAATTCGTGATCTGGACCATAGTGCACTGGAACGGGGTGAAGATTGTCGGGTTTGCAGGCGACATCACCCTAGGTATACTGCAAATCCATTGAAGAGGTAGAGCTAACGGCCTCACACTCCACTGGCATTGTGGAAAGATGGATGAGTTCCAGGAAACTGAAGCTAGCCCACCATAAGACCGAAGTCACGGTTTTAACACCCGAAAATCGGAACAACACGCGATGATTAGCGCAGGTAACTGCACAATCGAATCGAAGAGGTCTTTCAGGTACATGGGGGTCATGATCAACGATAAGCTGTCATTTACCAGCCACGTCGATTACGCCTATGACTATATCGGCATGACGCCGAATAGCTCAGAAGTACACAGGAGCAAGCGTAGGCTCCTGGTCAGCGTCACCTTGTCTATAATGCGGTACGGTGGGCCGGCATGGGCCACCGCTCTGAGTACTAAAAGCTATCTTGGCAAGCTCGAAAGTACCCACAGGCTAATGGGCCTGAGAGTGGTCAGCGCAAACCGCACAGCGTCACGCGACGCGGAGTGCGTTCTAGCGAGGATGATGCCCATCGCCATCATCATAAAAGAGGACAAAAAGTGCTTTGTGAGCAAAGGGACACAAGAGGTATCCGCAAGATCATCAGAGTTGCATCAACGGTCAGGTGGCAGAGGTAGTGGAATAATTCCAACAAAGGTCGGTGGACTCACCAACTGATTCCGGAAATATCTGGATGGGTCGATCGACAACTTGGGGACGCTTCAACGACACGAGGATCGGTATGTTGGCTGTGAGCGGTCGGGACACGACCTCGGATAATCTTGTCCAGAGAATGTGTCAAGAAAAGAATCCCTGGGATGCGGTAAACACGGCAGCTTCTCAGATTGTCTTAGAACTCCAGGACGACCAGCCCTACGTAGTTAAACACAAGCGGGTGCTTAACTCACAATAACCCCCTCCCCGAAGTAATACTGAAAGGTGGTTCCGGAGAGGGCAAGACTATAGGCACGGGTGAGTTCTCTAGGAGTCTGTATGCAGATTTTTCAGCCCTTTAAAAAAAAGACAACACCATCTTCAAGACGACGTCACTCACTCGGGACCGGCAGCTCTGAAAAGAACTCCGGAGAAACAACGCTTAATTGAGCTACGACGCCGCCAAGCAGTGGATGGAACAGCTACTGTACTCTTCAATCGAGGCAACAGGAACTCTAGCAGGCGGACGCTCTGTTAACGACCAATGAGCAGGATTGATCCGGTATGCTTTTTCACGGGAAAAATGTACCCCTTTTGTTTTCTTGGTGTTTATCCTTCTACTCTTCGTTAACAAGTGATTAGGGCGCGCTACGTACGTCCAATTGAAAAAGTACTCGCGACTTGTTCGTGTTAACGAACAGCATACCTCTCGTGTCATCGAATACCATGAATAAACAAGGAAGAATGTTTCCAAAAAGCGACTTTTTGCCTTTCTGAAGTCATCGAATGGTCGTATGCTTTTCTGGCCGAATTTAGCTTCATGACATAAAGCAGTGGTATAAGTCAAATAATAGGAATTTCATACCGAAAGATCTTATTTCTCCAAATACACCGAGCAGTGGCCAGTTGAGAAGATGAGAAAAATGAACGTGGATAAATATGAAAAAAAAAAAAATCTGATGCTGTACAAAACCTCATTGGGTATGTTGAAACGAAATTGTTCCGAATTTGAAGGCTAAATTAATAAAATAACGACAACTGAGCTTAGTTTGCTCGTTTCATACAATACCCAGATAGATGAATGATGATTGGATGATTTCGCCGAAATATTTTAAGTGATAATTTTTTTTTCGTGGACACCCTGTAGCTCAATCATCATGTGCCTTGTGTGTTTTCTGTTTTTTTTTTTGACTGGCTGACTGAGTTACATATTTCGAAGACAAATTCACTGCACGACTGTCTGTGTGTGGGATTGGATATTTTCGCTTGCTGATTTTCAAAAAAAATACATAACCAGTGGAAAATATCCACAAGAAATTAACTTTTCTTTCATGCGATTCGGGATTCGGAAAAGGCTCTGCAAAATTAAGTGAATCTAATGTGTTCAGTGAAATGTAAATGATTAGTCAAGTAGAATTTTTTTCTCTTTGTGATACTCATGTAAAAGTCACTTATTTTAGTATTGGAAAATATCTACTTCTGTTTCCAGTAGTAGCTAAGTGAAATATTTTTTCAGTGCAGCTTTCTCCGTCGAATTGAGTAAGGGAACTGAACAGTTTAGTACCTCACGGTTAGCTTCCCTAGCAAAGGAATTTTGGAACAATTTGGTATCATATAAGTAACAAGTTCTGTTATGCCAGATATAGTTTTGATTTCCGCTGTTATCACATAAAAATTAGTTATCCCCATTGGTTAGTTTTGTTATCATATGTTATCATTCTAGACATAATTTTTTTGATGAACGTTACTAATTGAATGACAAGCTAAAAATATTACCAGCATATTTGAACATGAAATTTTGCTTTTAATTAAAACTAAAATTTCAGATATTAGCGTGAGAGTTTGATTTCAAATTGATGACATAATTTTAAACTTCCTTGACCTAAGCAAAAGTGTTTGTAACTAACAGGCTGCCGTTTAAATAAACTACAATTACAAACTAGTAAATAAATTTGACAACAGGATTTGTTATCAAGATTTTCTCACTGATAATAAAATAAGCCATTATTATGATATTCAATAAGTTTTTTTTTGTTATTCATTCTTTTATTTTTGCTGTTTATTCAGCTTCAATGATAACATATTCAAACAACGATAACCATGTATTAGATTTTGTTATCAATTTGGTATAATCCTTTGCTCGGGTTGGCAGTCAACAATTCCAATCTCTGGTTATCAATTCGGTTAGACAAACTTGAGGACCAAATGCACCCACCATTAAAATTTATCAGCCATGACAGCGAAAAAATAAAACTGTTTGTTTATAGCACTACATAGTACCCGAGCAAAGGATTATACCAAATTTATAACAAGTTCTAATACCATTTTTTGATCATTGAATATGTTATCATTGAGGCTAAATAAACAGCCAAAAACTAAAAAATACTCGTTGATAATCATAATAATAACTTATTTTGTTACCACTGTGAACAACTTGATTACAAATCCTGTATTGTATGCAAATTTTTTTGAAATAGTTTCAAATTATGTTATCAATTTGAAATCAAATTCTCATGCTCATAACTGACAAAAACATTTTGATTAAAAGCAAAATTTCTTGTTCAAATATGCTGGAAATATTTATAGTTTTATAATTCAGCTTATAAAGTTCATAATAAATAGTGTTTTCAAAATGATTACATATGATAACAAAATTTTCCAATAGTTATAACTAAATTTGTTATGCGATAACAGTGGAAATCAAAAAGATAACTAGGATAACGGAACTTGTTACTTATATGATATCAGCTTTTTATTTTCCTTTGTCATAGGTCAACTTTCCCTAGCAAAGTAAAAAAACAAACTGATATCAAATTAGTAACAAGTTTTGTTAGCTCAGATATCATTTTGGACTCACCTGTTATCGTACAACAAATTTAGTTATCAAAATTGACAAATTTTGTTATCATTTGTTATCAAATTTTGAAGACGATTTTTGACGAAAGTTTCTGAATTCTACCAGCATACTGAGGAATGCTGGACATTACCAGCATGTGATGGAAATAAAATTAAGCTTTTCACGAGAAGTACAACTTCAGTTTTAAGTATATGAATTTGATATCATGTTGATAACATAATTATTTCAAAATTATCTCAAATATCACACAATTTGTTATCAAAATGAACCTCGATGATAACAAAACGAGTTAATATTGTGATATCCAACGAACATTTATTTGTTATCTCTTTTGTTATTTTGGCTGTTTATTCAGCCTGAATGATAACCTATTTAGTGATCAAACACGGATAATCTGATATTAGAAGTTGTTATCAATTTGATATAAACCATTGCTCGGGTTACTGGTATTTCAACGAACAATCTTCAACCGAGAACCATAGAGATCGACAAAAAAAAAGTGTGTACATCAAACATATAAAATTTCTTTTGCGTTCTGATGATTTTCGATGAAATTCAGTGGATTTAATGGTCTGTTTACCTTGAAACCTAGAGTGCGATTAATTGTTACCTATAACCTTACTGCAGTAGCATTGCGAATCCGTTGCACAGCGGGCAAGAACTGATGAAAACTAAGGGAAAAATCTGTAACTTTTGTCGCTTTTAAGCGCGGCTTGAATGGAACTGGTTTCATTCACCGCACAGATATAGTTGTGGAGTTAGAGAGCTTGTTTTACCCCACTTCCCTTTATATTCTTGAATAATTTATAGATATCTTTGAACGGAGAGCCTCAAGATCAACAAAATAGTTCTAGTCCGATGTGAAATTTCCTGGAAAATCGAATAAAGGGTGTTTCAACCACCGCACGGCTCTGTGAACGAAGATATGGCTGGTTTTACCCCACTTCCCCTTGTATTCTTGAATAGTTTGTAGATATCTTTGCTCAGAGTGGCTCGAAATCAACCAAATAAGGCAAATAAGGCTTATCCTATTCCTGAAGAATCGAATAGAAGTTATTTCATCTACCGGATCTTGATCGCTGTGAATCAAGATATGGCTGATTTTACCTCACTTCCCCATATATTATTGAATAAATTATAGATATCTTTGCTCGGAGTGGCTCAAGATCAACCAAATAAGGTTAGTCCTATGTAAAATTTCTTGGAAAATCGAATAGAAGTTGTTTCATCTACTGCACGGCTCTAAGAACAAAGATATGGCTGATTTTACCCCACTTCCCGTTATGTTATTGAACTATTTATAGATATCTTTGGTCGGCGTGGCTCAAGATCAACCAAATAGGACTAGTCAAGTGTGAAATTTTCTGGATAATCGAATAGAGGTAGAGGAAAATCGAATAAAGGGTGTTTCAACCACCGCACGGCTATGTGAACGAAGATATAGCTGGTTTTACCCCACTTCCTCTTATATTATTAGGATAAATAATTCAACCCATATAACTGGGGCGAAATCAGCTATATCTTTGTTCACAGAGCCATGCCGTGGTTGAAACAACCTCTATTCGATTTTTCGGGAAATTTCACATTGGACTAGACCTATTTTGTTGATCTTTAGCCTCTCCGTACATAGATGTCTATAAATTATTCAAGAATATAAGGAGAAGTGGGGTAAAATAAGCTCTATAACACCACAACCATATCCAAGCGAAAATGGCAATGTTTACAAGCCGCGCTTAAAAGCGACAAAAGTTACAGATTGTTTCCTTAGTTTTCATCAGTTCTGTTCCCACTGTGCGTTGGTTTGTTTATCCTCATCTATATTGGACCTTCTGAAAACGACTGAAGAAACCCGTTAATCTGTGCTCATCTCACCAGATTTGATCCACTTTCCAAATGGCATTCATGGCAATATCTCATGAGCAAGTGGCGATAATCAGCCCAGATAACCGCCCCTCCAACGTCATTGGATAGAGCGAGAAGCTCAACGGCGAGGAGAAATTGCGAATTAATTACGCTTCTTTTCGATGCTAATACTATCGCCTATCGCCCACCGCAATCGTTTATCGGGGCACCCCTCGTGCCCACCATCGCATTCCGTGGGCCTGCTGGCTATGCATACACTTATTTTAATCGATCTATCACCAACACCAGTCCGTCCAGCCCCGACCGACCGACCGTCGACAAAAGTGCACCGTCTAGCACGCGATGGTGGCGCTCCTTCGAGTAGCAGCGAAGCAATCATGCTTTTGGTATTTTCAAACATGGCATCCGTCGATAAAGTTTGCGGTATGGATGGACCGAACCCGAACCCGAATGCCATTTATTTCAACCATTAACACGTACATAAATGGCAACGCACATGAACCAGTGCAGTGAAATGTCATTTCAATGACATCCCAGATTTGTAAATAATTTAATAAGTGAAAATAAAAGTTGATTTCAATTGATTTTGGAAACTCATTGAAATTTCCCTGATCATCTTCTCTTCAATCAAAGTGTCAAATTGCCCAACAAAATAATCAAACAAGAAAAAACAACAACCAACACCTGCTGCGATCGATGCATACAAATCAACGGACCCCACATCTCCCAGCCAACGTTGGGAACCGGTACGAAAGAAGAGAGAGAGAGAGAAAACCAAAAAAAAAAGCGAGAGCGAACGAGCTGCGGAAGCAAACCACAACAAACCATTTAACAAGCACTCCATTCTGCGGTCATAATCGATGGGCGACCCCTCGTCCGTCTGTCCGTCCATCAACAAAGCAACCAACCAAACCAAAACGAAACACGAATGGCACAAAACCGTGCGGCGAACGCGATCGTCATCATCATCATCATCACCACAGCGACCGAAAGACCGAGTAAACGCGAACAGAGGAGGACGAAGCAAAAAAACTAAACCAACAAACCGGGGGGAAGAAGATCACCTACCCGATGAGACCAACGAGAAATCCATACTGGATCGGAACGGATCGCGCGGCGGCTGTAGCGGCGGCGTTCGAGCGAAGCCAACACACGGCCAACCAACCAACCAACCGAGTGGGAGGGGGTGTTGAATAATTTTATGACCTTGAATATAAATGAGCCGATGCTAATCCCTGGGCAAGTATGTGTGAAATCGGTCAGGTTACAATGGAACACAAACCAACCAGCGCGGTTCAATTTTCATTTCGGAAAATTGAAGCTCCCCCCCCCCCACCCACCGCCCCCGCCTCGACGTCGTCGTAAGTCCGCATGCGGGCAAGAAGAATCCACCGAAGCCGAAAAGAGCACTGAACTTTAAACGAATAGCGGCGCAGCGTGTCGCGCTGTAAAAAGAGAAAGAGTGGATGATGATGAGCCCTGGCTCCGTGAGAAGAGCGAACGGGCACGATTATTCATTCTTCGTTGCGCTTTGCGCAGCTCGCTAAGTGGTTTCTTTTATCTGAATTCGCTTTTGTGCTTTACACGGTCGATCGTCGAGGCGATCGTGTAGATCGGGTTGTTTTCGGTTGTTGTTGTGGTTGTTGTTCGTTTCTGTTCATTTCCTATTCCATTTTTTTGAGTAGGTAAACATGATTGAAAAATGAATACGGAAAGGTTTAAAATTTACACCAATTAGCAATGGCACGTTGTAAAATGGGAATGTTGAAAATAAATTAGCACTGTTTTGCAAATTTTTGTTATAACAACAAGAATGCTAGTTGATGAAATATTTTTTTGAATTCTCAACAGAACCGCAATCAACGGGGCATGACAAATAGACACTTGTCTGCTTGCGTTTGCTCTTTTTTATGAGTTTCACATTTTTATGACCCGATGGATGGTTTTCTGGTGTGGGTTTTTTTTAATTCTGTGCCTCATCTTCTTATTGTCTTTTGAAGACCAAGTCAGTGGATTTATGACGCGAGAAATTTTTGCAAGACTGTAAATCAAGCAGTATGGGAGTATGTGTGGTTACCTGGTTGTGTGGCATCTTAGGATGAAATTTGGGACGATTTTTAATTTGTTGGGATCATGTGTCAAGTTTTTGTAAAAAGGTATTTCGTTTTGTTTCGTTTTTAGAAGCGTTCTGATGACCTTATCAACGATTGGCTAAAAATATCAACAATTGTTTACCAAGGGCCTCATAGAAAGTATTCTAAGCCTCACACTATACCATGAAGAATTCTTTTGAAGAGCTAAAATTATATTTTCTAAGTATTTAGAAGAAGTCTACCAAGGGTAATCAAGTAGTTAGGTGAGAAACTTCTAGATAGATCGGTCAAGTGTTTCGAAGAAGTCTAACAAGAACTTTAACAAATAATTACAACAGCTTGACTCGAATTCCACCTCAACAGATCTGTCTTCATGTAATCATCAGATGTCTTCTAAAACAGGAGAAAAGAGCCTACAGAAGAATCCCAAAATGGAATACAAAAGAATCCCAAATCGAGATGCAGAAGGATTTGAAAATAGGGATTTAGAAGAATCCAAAAAGGCGATTCAGAAGAATCCTTGAGCGAGATTCAGCTGAATCCTTAAACGAGATTCAAAAGGTTCTTTAATTGGGATTAAGAAAAATCCCGAATTGGGATTAAGAAGAATCCCAAAACGGGATTTAAGAGTACCCCAAAAAAATAATCTGAAAAAATACAAATTGAGTAAGAGGAGAATCACAAAATGAAATTCAGAAAAATCCCAAACGGGATTAAGAAGCATCCTATAACGAGCATTAGAAGAATTTCAAAACGGAATTCAGAAGAATCCCGAAAAGAGATTCAGCATAATCCCACAACAGAAAAATCAATATGTGGAAAAATCCTAACTGAGATTTTGTAAAATCCCAATCGAGATTTGGAAAAATCCCAATCCGGTATTGGGAAAATCCCAATCCGGATTTGGAAAAAATCCAATCGGTATTTGGAAAAAATCCAATCGGGATTTGGAAAAAAAAAACCGTAACTAGATTCAGAAGGCTCTCAAATTAGGCTCCAGAAAAATTCCAAAATTGCAATTCCGAAGAATCTCCAAACTGAAAGAAGATGAATCCCAAAACGGGCTTCAGAAAAATTACATATTGGGATAAAGTAATTTCTCAAAACGGGAATTTCTCAAAAACGGGAATCAGGAAAATCACACACGGTATTCAAAAGCATGTCATAATGGGTATTAGACGAATTCCAAAACGGAATCCAGAAGAAATCCGATACAAGATTTGGAATAATCCCCAAACATTATGTGACCAAACATTGATTGGAATGTAGAAAAATCCCAATCGAGATTTGGAAAAATTCCAATTGTGATTTGGAAATACTCAACCGGGATTTGGAAAATCCCAATCGGGATTAAGAAAAACCCGAATCGAGAATTGGGAAAATCCAATCAATATTATCAAAAATCCCTAAACGAATTCAGAAGAATCCCATTAAGATTAAGAAAAGCCCATCCAGGATTCCGAAACATCCCAATCAGGATTTGGAAAAATCTCAATCGAAATTCATAAAAATCCCACTGAGATTAAGAAACAAATCACTCGGGATTTAGGAAAATCCTAACTAGGAAAATTCCTAAAAGAGGTGACGAAAAACCACAACTGGAATGCACGAAGAACCCAATCAGGATTTCAAAAATCTAAATCAAAGTTTAGAAAATCCCCATAAGGACTTCAAAAATTAATATAAGGGTTAAGAAAAATCGCAATGGGGATTTGGAAAAATCCCAATCGGAATTGAACAAATCCCAACCAAAATTTGAAAAAATCCCAATCACGATCTAGAAGAATCGTGAACGGGGTTTGTAAAAATCCCAATTATGATTAAGAAAAATCCCATATGGAATCTGGAAAAATCCTATAGATGTACAAAAATTCCAATTATGATTAAAAAAAAACCCAATCGAGATTTTAAAAAATCCCAATCGGCAATAATCTCAACCAGGATTTGATAAATCTCAATTGGTGTATTAAAAAACCCCAATCGCCATATGGGAAAATACTAATTGATATTTGAAAAATTGGGATGTGAAAAAACCGTGATCAGAGTTTGTGAAAATTCTATTAAAAATACAAATCGGGATTTGGAAAAATCCTTATCTAAATTTGGAAAAATCAAAATCGAAATCCTATTGAGATTTAGAAAAATTACACGCGGGTTTACGAAAAATCCCAATCAAGTTTTGGAAAACTCTCCATCGGGGAAAATAGCTTGATTTTAAAAATACCATACAGAATTTAGAAAATAATCGGGGTAAAATAAATTCCAATCTAATTAACAAAAATTCAAAAAGGACTTACAAAAATCCCAAAAGAGGTGAAGAAAAATCACAAGAGGGATGCACAAAAAACTTAATCAGGGTTTTGAAAATCCCAATCAAGGTTGAGAACATCCCTATCAGGATTTAAAAATCTAAATCAAGGTTAAGAAAAATCTTAATAGAGATATGGAAATATTCCTTATCGAGAATAAAAAAAATCCCAATCAAGATTTGTAAAAATCCCTATCAAAATCAGGGTTGGTGAAAATCCTAATTAAGGTTGAGAAAAATTCCATTCGGACTTTGGAAAAATCCTATTCGAAATTTGAAAAAAAACCATTGGAATTTGAAAAAATTCCATTCGGATTTTGAAAAAATCCCATTCGGGATTCATAAAAATCCAAACCTAGATTTAAAACTATCCCAATCGGAATTTTTTTAAATCCCAATCGGGACATGGAATAATCCCAACCAGAATTAGGTAAATCCCAACTGGGATTTGGAAAAACCTCTATCGCCATTTGCAAAAATCCTAATTGAAATTTGAAAACATCTCAATCGGGATTTGTAAAATCTCAATCAGGATTTTTACAAATCACTTGCTTTTGCCCAATCGAAATTAGAAAAATCTTAGTCAGGATTTGGAAAAATTCCAACCAGGATTCAGAAAGATCCCAATCGGAAAATGGAGAACTCTCAATCAGGATTTGTAAAAATCCCAATCGGGATATGGACAAATCCCCACCGGGATCCGGAAAAATCCGAATCGGGATATGGACAAATCTTAAACGAGATTTGTAAAAATCTAAATTGTGATTTGGAAATGGAGGTCTTAGAAGACCTTTATCTTATTCTTTACCTTTGTTGACGAATTTCCTCAATTCGTCTAAAGCATATAGCTGTTTGATTCAGAGTTGTAATATGTGAAACTCAACGTCACAAAACTTCGGAAAATCTAGGATTTGGAAAAATATCAATCAGATTAAAAAAAATCGCAAATGGGTTTCGGAAATATCACAATCATGATTAAAGAAAATGCCAATATGGATTTGTAAAAATCCGAATCGCGATTTGGAAGAATTACAACTGAGATTTGTCAAAATCCATATTGGAATTTGGAAAAAAATCCAATAAAGATTTATAAAAAAATCAATTGTGATTTGGAAAATTCCCAATCCGGATTAATAATGATCCCATTTGGGATTGGGAAAAACTCCATAAGAATTTGGAAAAATTCTCAATTGGGAATCGGAAAAATCGTAATCTGGGTTTGTGAAAATCCCAATCAATATTAAGAAAAATCCCGATCGGGATTTATAAAAATCACAATCTATATTAAGAAACATCCCAAGCGGGATTTGGAAAATTCCACACACTATTTGGAAAAACCCTAATTGATGTTTGAAAAACTCCCAATTGGAATTTGGAAAAATTCCCATCGGGACTTGGAAAAATCCAAAACGGGACTTGGAATAATTCTAATCGGAATTCAAAAAATTGAGAACTGGATTTCGAAAAATCACAGTTGGGAAATCTCAATCAAGCTAACCAAAAATCCTAATCGGAATTTATTAAATTCTCAATCGGGATTTAAAAAAAATCCCAATCGGGATTTAAAAAAAATCCTAACCACCATTTGGGAAAATCTTAATTGATATATAAAAAACTACCAATCCAGATTTGGAAAAATATCAATCGAGATTTTGAAAAATCCATATTGGCATTTTCCAAAACCCCAAAATCCCAATCGGGATTTAAAAATATCGCAAATTAGTATGTAGAAAATTGAAAATTGAAAAAATCTAACTCGGGTTTTGGAATAATTCCACTCGTAAAATTCCATTTGGAAAAATCCAAATTAGCGTTCGAAAAATTCAAATCGGAGTTTGAAAATTCCTATGGTATTTATCAAATCTAATTGGAATTTAACAAAACCTATTTTAAATGGATATGGAAATATCCTAATCATTATCTGGAAAAGTCCTTATCTTCATTTGAAATAACCCAAATTTGGATTTGAAAAAAAACTATTGGAATTTAAAAAAAATATGTTGGTAGGGGATTTCGCAAAATGTTATGCATGGGATTTGGAAAAATCTCAATCGGGATTCGAAAAAAATTCAAAAGGGATCCCAGTCGGGAAACTCAGGTGGATTTCGGAAGAAGACCCACAGTTCAGAAGCATCAGAGGAATAACAGTCGGGATTCCGAGAAATCCCAGTGTGGATTCAGAAGAATCTCAGTCTGGATTAAGAGATATCCCAGTCGGGATTAGGAGAAATCCCAATCGGAATTTAGAAGGAATCCTAATCGGGATTCAGAAAAAACATCAGTTGCGATTCAAAGGACTCCTAGTCGGGATTCAAAAGAATCCCAGTCAGAATTCAGAGTAATCCCAATCCTAATCCTGAAAAAATCCCACTCTGGATCCAGCAAGATTCCTAGTCGAGATTCAGAAAGAATCTAAGCCAATATTCGGAAAGAATCCCACTTGGTTTTCATGTATAAACCCAGTTGAGATTTGGAGGAACCATATTCGGGATTCATAAGGATTCCCAGTCGGTAGTCAGGAAGAATCCTAGTCGGAATTGAGGAAGAATCCCATTCGATATGAAGGAAGAATTCCATTTGAGTTTCAAGAAGAATCTTAGTCGTGATTTCAAGATTCCAGTCGGGGTTCAGGAAGAATCCAAGTCATGGTTCAAGAAAAATACCAGTCGGTATTCAGGAAGAATCCCTTTCGGGATTTAGGAAGACTCCCAGTTGTGATTCAAGAAGAAAGCTAATCGACAAACAGGAAGAACCTCAGTTCGTATGTAGGAAGACTCCCCGTCGAGATTTAGGAAAAACTCCAGTTGAGATTTAGGAACAATCCCAATCGCAATTCAAGAAGAATCACAGTTGGAATGAAGGAAGAATCCGTCTGATTTCAGAAAAAAATCCCAGTCAGGATTCAGAAAGAATCTAGTCAGGATTAAGAGAAAATTCCAGTCGGCATTCAGGAAGAATCTCAAGCGATATTCAGGAAGAATCCCAGTTGTTATTCATGTATAATCCCACTTAGGGAGTTTAGAGGAAGAATCTCAGTCGGTAGACAGGAAGAATCCAAGTCGGAATTGACGACGAAACTCCTTAGATATGAAGGAAGAATTCCATTTGGGTTTCAAGAAGAATCTTAGTCGTTACTCAGGAAGAATTTCGTCGGGATTCAGGATGATTCCATGTTATGATTCAAGAAGAATCCCAGTCGGTATTCAGTAAGAAACCCATTCGGAATACAGTGAGAATCCAAGTCGAGATTCAGGAAGAATTTCACTCGGGATTCAGGGAGAATCTCAATCGTGATTCAGGTACAATCCCAATCGCGATTCAAGAAGAATCACAGTTGGAATTAAGGAAGAATCCCAGCCGGAATTTAGAAAGAATCCCAGTCATGATTCAGAAACAATCTAGTCAGGATTAAGGGAAAATGCCAGTCGGGATTCAGGAAGAATATTAGCCGATATTCCGGAAGAATCCAAGTTGGTATTCATGTATATTCGCAGTTGTGGAGTTTGGAGGAAGATTCCCAGTCGGTAGTCAGGAAGAATCCCAGTTGGAATTGACGAAGAATCCCATTCGATATGAAGGAAGAATCCCATTGATTTTCAAGAAGTATTCAAGTCGTGATTCAGGTAGAATCCCATTCGGAATACAGGAAGTATCCCAGTCAGTATTTAAGAAGAAACTCACTCGGGATTCAGGGAGAATCTCAGTCGGGTTTCAGGAACAATCCCAATCGAGATTTAAAAAGAATCACAGTTGGAATTAAGGAAAAATCCCAGTTTGAATTCAGAAAGAATCCCAGTGAGAATTCAGAGAGAATCTAATCAGGATTAAGGGAAAATGCAAGTCAGGATTCAGGAATAATCTTAGCCGATATTCAGGAAGGATCCCAGTTGTATTCATTTATAATCCCAGTTAGGGAGTTTAGAGGTAGAGTTCCAGTCGATAGTCAGGAAGTAGGAATTGACGAAGAATCTCCTTCGATATGAAGAAAGAATCCCATTTGGGTTTGAAGAAGAATCTTAATCGTCATTCAGGAAGAATTCCAGTCGGTATTCAGAAAGAATCCCAGTCGACATTCAGGAAGAATCCCAGCCGGGATTTAGGAAGAATTCCAGTCGGATTTTAGGAAGAATCCCAGTCGAGATACAGGGAAAATCTCAGGCGGAATTCAGGAATCATCCCAATCGGGATTCAAGTAGTATCACAGAGTGGAATGTAGGAAGAATCCCAGTATGGATTCAGGAAGAATCCCAATCTAGATTCAGAAAGAATCTAGTCAAGATAAGGGGAAAATGCCAGTCGGGATTCAGGAAGAACCTCAGACGGGATCTAGAACGAATCCTAGTCGAGAATGAGGAAAAATCTCAGTAAAGTTGCAGGAAGAACCCCAGTTAGAATTCAGGAACAATCCCACTCGAGATTCAGGAAGAATCACAGCTGGCATTCAGGAAAAATACCAGTCAGCGTTGATAAAATGTCCCAGTTGGCATTTACAAATAATACTAGTCGTGATTCAGGGAAAATTCCAGTCGGAATTCAAGACAAATCCCAGTCAGCATTCAGGAATAATGCCGAGATTCTAGAAGAATCACAATTAGGATTCTGGAAAAATTTCAGTCCGGATTCAGGAAGAATTCCAGACAGGTTCATCAAAAATCCATGTCGGTATTCTGCATAAATCCATGTCAGGATTCAAAAAGTGAGGATTCATAAAGCATTCCAATGGGGATTCAGAAGAAATTCAATGACGATTCAGACGAATTCAGTAAGAATTGTAGTCGGGATTTGGAAGAAGAAAAACAATACGGATTTAGAATAATTCCAATCGGAATTTAGACAAATTCCAATCGGTATTTAGATAAATCCCAATTGGGTTTCAGACAAATCCTAATTGGGAATACGAAAAGATCCATTCGGGATTAATAAATATTCCTGTCAGTGTTCCCAAGCAACACAACTCAGTCATAATTAGTTGCAGCAACTTGATTGTGACTTAATTAAGTCACATTGCAGTTTCTTTTACTGATTTGCAACAAGTGTGCTACTAGGGTTGCGAAACATTTCTGTCGGGGCTAAGAAAAATCCCAGTAGGGATTCAGGAAGAATCCTTGTCGTGATTCAGAAAGAATTCCAACCGGTTTTCAGAGAGAATCTCAATCGGGATTCAGGAAGAAAAACCAATCTAGCTTCAAGAAGAATCCCTGTCGCGATTCAAGAAGAATCTCAATAAGGATTCAGAAAGAATTACAGTCGGTATTCAGAAACATTTACAGTTGGTATTCAGAAAGAATCCCTATAAAAAAAATCAAAATGAAAATACGTAAAAATCGCAATCAGAATTTGGAAAAACCAGTCGGAATTTGAAAAAATCGGAATTAACACTTGAAAAAAACCCGATCGGATTTTCGAGAAATCTCAAACATAATCCCAATTGTGAATTGGAAACATCCCAATCGAGGTAAAGAAAGAAACCCAATCAGGATTCAGGCAGCAACTCAATCGAAATCCAGGAAGAATCCCAGAGGAGTTCATGAAGAATCCAAGTCAGTATGCTGCAAGAATCCCTAAGAAGTTTCAGCAAGAATCCCAATGAGGATTCCGAATAATTCAGGAAGCATCCTTGTCGGGATTTTGGAAGAAAATTCCATATCGGGATATGGCTCAGTTGAGATTAGGAGAAATCCCAGTCGGAAGTCAGAGGAACCTTGATCGGAATTCAGGAGGAATGCTCATCAGGATTCAGAGAAACCCTTGTCGAGATTCAAAGGACTCTTAGTCGGGATTCAGAGGAATCCCAGTCGGAATTCAGAGTAATCACAATCGGGATTCAGGGAGCATCTCAATCGAGATTCAGGAAGCATCTCAATCGGGATTCAGAAAGATTCCCAGTCGGTATTCAGGAAGAATCCAGTTCGTACTCAAGAAGAAAACGAATCGGGATTCAACAAGAATCTCAGTCGGAGAGAATGCTATTCGGAGTTCAGGAAGAATCCAAATCGGGGTTCAGAAAGAATCCCAGTCAGAATTCAGGAAGAATCTAGTCAGTCGGATTCAGGATGAATCTCAATCGAGGTTCAGCAAGAATCGCTGCCGATATTCAGGAAGAATCCCAGTTGGTATTCATGTATAATCTCAGTTGGGATTTAGAGGACACCTATTCAGAATAGTTCAGGAAGCGTCCTTGTCGGGATTTAGGAAGAACATTCCATATCGGGATATGGCAAAAACCTAATCGGGATTCTGAAAAATCCTAATTGGGAATTAGAAAAATCTGTCTCGACCAAAAAAATCCCAATCCGGCATTCAGAGAAATCCTAGTCGGAATTGAAAGTAGTACCAGTCGGGATTCATAAAAAAACAGTTATAATTCTGGAGGAATCTCATTTGGGATTCAGAAAAAATTGAGTTGAGATTCAGAAAGAATTTTAGTCGGAATTCAGAAATATTTCCAGTCGAGACTCAGGAAGAATCACAGTCAGGAGTCAGGAATAATTCCAGCCGGGATTCTGAAAGAATCCCATTCGGAACTGAGGAGAAATCCCAATCTGGATTAAGAATCCCAGTCGGGATTCAGGAAAAACGCCAGTTGGAATTCAAAACCTACCCGGACCAACATATGGGCGAGCAAAGACCACGATCCAGGAATGCCACCATTTCAGCAGCAGCAGCAGCAGCACTAGCAGGATGGGAACATCAGGGGACAATGTTGTTTGCTTTGCCATGTGATTCTTAACCCACTGGACATCAAAAACAATAACAGCATCAACAACACTAACAACGACTGACTGTGCGGCAGAAGCCCCGATGATGTCGCATATACATATGACTGACCGGGACAACGGTGTTTTCTTTGTTTGGCTTTTGATGAAACGAACCAACCACGGAGGCCAAATCGGGGATCGGGGATGGCCAGGGAAAACAACAGGAGTCACCGGTCTCTTCATCGATTGGATTCGAGCAGGCAGCGAGCGCCTACATACACTCTGCGAACGACGGTGATATCTTTCCAGCTATAGCCGACCGACCGACCGACCGACCAACCAACGAACCTACGAAAGGACGGAAAGGTGGATAAATTATCGGAATTTGTTTGGATATTATATAATCATTAACGTCGCATGTATCATTCCGAAGAGCTCGGGTTTGAGTCGGCAGTCGAACAGGGGCGGGGATGTTGGAACATTAGTGCTATTGCTCATCCCTTCCCTAGGGCTGATTGTACAGTTGTCTAATAATTCTAAATCCAGGCTGTGAATAACTAATGCATAATCCAAGCAGCATCGGGCGGTTTGGAGATTCGAATTTGATTAGTCGTCTGTCAGTTGTCACATATTAACACGAAAACAATTGGATCACCGCATTCCGGGGAAGAAAATTGATCCACCTGGTTGGCAATTAACTTGAATAACCGAATTACCGAATCCAAATTGAATAATTCCGACAAGTTCTGGTCCCAAAATGGCGTCCACCGGGTGATGGAAAATGCACCCAGAAGTACTATTTCTCGCGAACAAAGCTCACAGTGGAAGTAGTTTTTCACTATATTCCCCGCCCCCCAATCCTAACCCTTCCCTTCGCTCCGGGCGGAGAGGGCATGGATCGATGAAAAGCGATGCAACATGCACTTTTCTTCCGTCGTCGTCGTCGTCATCGAAATGCTTTCACCAAACCAAACATGTACCACCAAAGGCCACAATGCGCTTCCCTGTTATATGTTTCTATATGGATGGCTACGACAACGGCGACGACGACGACGACGACCACGATGACGAGAGATGGTGGGCATAGAACTTCAACTGGAGCTTGCACATGCACTCTATATACAGGCAGCAGCAGCAGGAGGAAAGCTCGTACTCGTTGGAATGATGGGGAGCTGCTGCATCCTGTTCTGCGCCATCATCCGAACCGGGAAAAGGCCTTGACGCGCGGATATGGCCGCCATCACCACGCGTTCGGAAGGCATTCTTGTTATTTGATACAAATATAACGATTGCATTCTCGTCCAGCAACAACGGCCCCTGCCGGGTGGGATGATTTTCCCAGCGAGCAGGGGAATAGCTGGAATGCAGCTCACGGGTGATGAGCCCAGTGCGGTGCAAAATTTTGATTACCGTGCAGGATTCATACTGGCGCAGACTTACGGTCAGCATGGGTTGGGTGAGGTTATGCCTTCGGGAATTGGAACGCTGGGTCACGTGGATTCTTATCCAAAATCAAAATCGAGATTCTGCAGAACCCCAACAGAGATTTTAAGGATGTTTCGAGGAAATGTAACAATACTTCGTGGAAAGTTCATCCAGAATCTCCTAACCGGGTTACAGAAGAAATCCATAATGGGAATCATAAGATTTCCAAAACGCGATTCAGAAGAATCTCAATTGACATTCAGAAGAATCAAAATCAGATAAATCCGAAGCAAGACTTAAAATGAGAATCCTAATAGAGATATTAAGGATGTTTCAACAACACGCGAAATGTCCATCCAGAATCTCCAGAATTCTTCCTAAATCCCTACTGGAATTCTTCCTAAATCTCGACTGGATTTCTTCCTGAATGTCGATTGAGATTCTTTTCAAATCACAACTGGGAGTTTTCCTAAATCCCAACTGTGATTCTTCCTGTATTTCAAATGGGATTCTTTCTAATGACCAACTGGGATTCTTGCTGAATACTGGCTGACATTCTTCCTGAATCCCGACTGGCATTTTCCCTTAATCCTGACTAGATTCTTTTTGAATCCTGACTGGGATTGTTTCTAAATTCAGACTGGGATTCTTCCTTAATTTCAACTGTGATTCTTTGTTAAACCCGATTGGGATTATTCCTGAATCCCGACTGAGATTCTCCCTGGATCCCGAGTGATAATCTTTATAAATCCTGCCTGGGATTCTTGTATTCCGGATGGGATTCTTACTGAATATCGACTGGAATCCTTCTTGAATCCCGATTGGGATTCTTCTTGAATCCCGAATTGCATTCCTCTAAATTCCGACTGTGACTATTCCTGAACCCCAATTGGGTTTGTTACTGAATCCCAACTAAGATTCTTGTTGAATCCCGATTGGGATTTTTTCTGAATACCGATTGGAATTCTTCCTGAATACCAATTGGGACGCTTCCTGAGTCCCAATTGGGATTCTTCCTAAATCTTCCTGGGATTCTTCCTAAATTCTTCCTAATCTTCTGGGATCCTGACTGGGATTCCTCTGAATTTCGACTGGGGTTCCTCTGAATCCCAACTAGGAGTCTTTTGAATCTCGACTGGGGTTTCTCTGAATCCTGATTAGGATTCCTTCTAAATTCCAACTGGGATTCTCCTGACTTCCGACTGGGATTCCTCCTAATCCAGACTGCGATTCATCAGAATCCATACAGGGGATTTCGCGGAATCCCGACTGTAATTCCTCTGAATCCCGACTCTGGGTCTTCCTACGAACAGAGTTTCCCTTCCAATCCCAACTGGGATCCCTATTCCAAATTACTATTGTTTTTTTTTTTTCTAATCACGAGTGAGGTTTTTCGAAATCCCATGCTTATTTGTTTCCCAAATTCCAATTGGATTTTTCCACGGGTTGGGGTTGTTTCAAATTAGGATTTTTCCAGATAACAAATCCCAAACAGGATTTGGAAATATTGTAGTCGGGATAGGGAAACATATCCCGACTACAATATTTCCAAATCCTGTTTGGGATTTTCCAAATCCCGGTAGTGATTCTTCCAAATCCCGGTAGTGATTCTTCCAAATCTAGATTTGGTTTTTCCCAAATGCGGAGATTCATTTAGTATTAGTATTAGTATTAGTAAATATTCTAAAAACTGTCTGCGAAATTCCAATTGGATTTCTTAGGCACATTTTCATATTCCGATCGATGAGGTGCAAAATTTTGATTACCGTGTAGGATTCATACTGGCGCAGTCTAACGCTCACTTTGGGTAAGGTAAGGTTATGCCTTCGGGAATTGGAGCGCTGAGTGTCGTGGATTCTTATACAAAATCTAAATCGAGATTCTGTAGAATCCTAATAGAGATTTTAAGGATGTTTCGAGGAAATGCAACAACACTTCGCGAAATGTCCATCCAGAATCTCCAAAACGGGTTACAGAAAAATCCCATAATGGGAATCATAAGAATTCCAAGACGAGATTCAGAAGAATCTCGAAACAAGATTCAGAAGAATCACGCAACGAGATGCTGAAGAATCTCAATTGGCATAGGCAAATAATCTAATTGGAATTTAGAAACATCCCAATGGGAGTTTATAAATTTTCGATGGAGTTTTAGATTACATTCCAGTATTGGTAAAATTCCTTTTATTGAGTTAGAGAAATCCTATTCGGGATTTAGAGAAATCCCGTTTGGTTGGAAAAATCTCAAACAGAATTCATAAAAATACATGTAGGGATTTGGAATAATCCCCCGCAATCTGGGAAAATTTTAAATTTGACAAAAAAATCAATCGGAATTTCGAAAATTCCCAAGGAATTAAAAAAATTGTATCATAACTTTGAAAAATCCTGATCCTGCAGATTCAGCAGCCCATTTCAGAATGCCTTGATAATCACGCCTCTTCCGAGGTTTATTTCACAAATAATTGAAGGTATTCAGGAAGAATCCCATTCGGAATTCAAGAAGAGTCCTAGTCGGGATTTAGGAAGACACCCAGTTGTGATTCAGGAAGAATCCCAGTCGACATTCAGGAAGAATTCCAGTCAGGATTCAGGAAGAATTCCATTCGGGATTTAGGAAGGATTAGATTCGAGATTCAGGGAGAATTTCAGTCGGAATTCAGGAACAATCCCAATCGGGATTCAAGAAGAAACACAGTTGGAATGTAGGAAGAATTCCAGTCTGAATTCAGAAAGTATCCCATCCCATTGCCAGGCTGATTTAGAAATAATCTAGTCAGGTATAAGGGAAAATACCAGTCAAGATTCAGGGAGAATTACAGACAGGACTTAGAACGAATCCTAGTCGAGAATGAGGAAAAATCTCAATCAAGGTGCAGGAAGAACTCCAGTTGGTATTCAGGAACAATCCCAAACGAGATTCAGGAAAAATACCAATCGGCGTTCAGAAAATGTCCCAGTTGGGATTTCCAAATAATACCAGTCGGAATTCAGGAAGAATCCCAGCCAGCATTCAGGAACAATACCAATCGGGATTCTAGAAGAATCACAGTTAGGATTCAGGAAAAATGTCAGCCCTGCTTTCCAGACAAATTCCAGAATCCACGTCGGTATTCTGCAAAAATCCTAGTCAGGATTCAGAAAGAATCCCAATGTCGATTCAGAAGAATTCAGGAAGAATCGCAGCCGGGATATAGGGAGAAAAATCCCTATTGAGATCTGGACAAAAGCAACCGGGATTTAGAAAAATTCCAAGCGGAATTTATGAAAATCTCAAGTATTCGACATGAAGATCTAAACACAAGGACAGTTTGAATGACCAAGATCACCACTGGTTCCGTAACCAGTTCCTCTGTAACTCTGAAAACCGAATTTTGACAGGAAATTTTAATCGTGGGTTATGACAAATCCGGATTGAATCGGTTGAAGAATTAAATTTAATGTTTGGATTTTATGAAAAAGTAAAGTCATTTTTCTCAGGGTAAAGTGTCGAAGTAAAAAATGTCGGAAGTGTCGAACACTGTACTTCTCTTAAATAGACTCAACACAATTGAGTGTGGCCCTAAAAGCATTCCTACTGTTGGTTTGAATACGTTCTCATATTTTATGTTTTAACGTTTCAGCATTTTTCTTCGGCTTGTGATTTAAACAAAAACATTTGTGTACTTGTATGTGTGCCCTAACAGCATCCTTACTGATGGTTTGTGCCGGTTCATAAACTCGTAATTACACTATTTTCTTGAATTCTACTTCCATGCTCCACATACTTGTTCGTGGCCCTAACGTCATCCTTACTGGTGCTTTAGATTGGCCCTTAAACTTGAGACTTCGTAAATCTACTTAAAGAATAAAAACCAAAACCAAAGGGAATTATGAACATTTTGTTTCGAAATCCGAGAAGCATTGCATTGAGGAAATAGAGATGGAAAGCACCAAGTAAATTCATATAAGTTAATAAGTAAAACATTTGAACAGATTTGTATGATAGTCTCAATATATCTTTTCATATAAATTCCAAGACTCAGCCTTCTGGAACTCGAATCTAAATTTCAAATCAATTAGGTATTGTTTTAGAGGTAATTCCACCAGAAAAAGTGAATACCGATTGGAATTTTATGGAACTTATATCTAAGTCAGCGGTTTCTTGTTTGCGAATGGAAATTTCCAAAAAAAAAAAATCCCGCTACAGGCAAACCGTCAACATCATTGACTTGCAAAATAAATGAAATTCTGAAACGCTGGATCTCATATCTTTTCAATATCATGTACAAGTCCAGACAAAAAAAAAATCCCGAATTGCAAAGTTGCTGAAATAGTGATTCATATACGAACATGAAACCTTTACGGATCGTAGATTTAAGTACCTAGAAATCAAAAGTAAAAACCTTTGGAAATGCAGTTGTTTTTCTCAGCCTAGGAGTGAGCGAGGTTTCATTGGCCCGATTTAATGATCATAAATTGCGAGTAATCTACATACATACTTCATAGTTGAAGGTTCCTAGTGCTGTATCGCTTTGATAGGTTATAATGATTGTATACGTACCTGGAAAGAGACAGAAAGATCGAAACATTAGAATACTCCGTGAAAAACTATCTAATTTTATTAGTGTGAAAAACGTCTGCTGTAATTTTAGCCTTCTCCTAATGAAATACTAAAAGAAAGTGTCGAAGTGAAAAATGTTTGAATTTTTATGTTAATTTATAAAAATTAATCTTTTGCAGATGGAAAAGCACGGCCAACTTTAAAAAGTCCATTATCAAAATATAATCAACTTTGCTGAATTCGTTTTCAAAATGGTTGAATTATAATAGGAAGCCATTTTAAAGATTGTAAAATTTATATGGGGAGATTAGCCATTTATAAAATTAGTTTTAATATGAATTTTACGAAAAATTCACACATTTTTTCATTAAAATTTAAAATAACCTTAATTACTATTTTCCATAGACGAATCCAGGTTGAAAAAAGTAGAAGACAACGAGTGGTGATAAATCTGACAGCTCTCACGTTAAAGTACAGGACGAACCTTCTAAAATGCTTCTAATAAATTCAAAGGAAATTTTAATTAAAAGCGGTTTATTTTATGATGGAAGAAAAATGCAAAACTGTAATGCAAAATAGGGGCACTATTTTTCTTTTTCTTAAATTTTGCTGAAAATGTCTTTATTGAGTAGTTTTCGATGTTTCTTCGATCATATAACAAACCGCTTTTAATTAGAATTCCATTTGAATTTTTTAGAAGCATTTTAAAATTTTCGTCGTAAAGACTGTATTTGATGAAATTTGGACACACCAAATAGGTCACCAAAAATGTTCCTTGAGCCCGATTCTTTCTGGAAATAAAGTACTACTAAATGGTTAAGTTTTGACATCATTGGTTTATTGAACCTCTTCTCCCAACCCAAATGCCCGCACCTTTGCCTTGACCCCTTTCATCAAATTTTGGGCAATGATAGGACCGACTTGCTTACTTACTTTTAACCACACTTTCTTTAGTTCAAGTTCATTTTCTATCAGTTTTGGAGTTTTAACGGGCTTTGCCTTCATGATTGCCCAAAATTTTTCAATTGTCCAAGTTCCGGAGTGTTTGGAGGGTTTACGTCTTTTGGTACAAAAGCTACATTATTATCTTTGTACCAGTCTAAGACGGGCCGGGCATAGTGGCAAGATGCCAAATCCGGCCAAAACAGTGTCAGGCCATCGTGAGATCTCAAGAAGGGCAGAAGTTGTTTTTGGAGGCATTCGGCCTAGTAGATTTGTCCGTTGACGGTCCCAGAGGTGATGAAGGGCTGACTCATTTTGCCACATCCGCAGATCGCTTGCCAGACAAGGAATTTTTTGGCGAATTTCGACAGTTTCTTCTTCCATACACTTTCCGGAACGGCCAACTTAGAGGTGGCGACGTAGTGTTCCTGTCATGGCATTTGTTTGGTGTCGGCTTTAATGTAGGTCTCATCGTCCATCACAATGCAGAACGGTTGTTTGGCCGAGTTTTGGCCACCAAGTTCTGTTTATTGCTCCGATTCGGTGCCTTCTGGACCTTGTACACATGTAATCCAGAACGTTTCATTGTTTTCTGCACAAAACAAACTGAAACTTTCGCCTTTTTCACAACATCCCTGATCGAAATGTTGGGATAATGCTTAAATTGGATCAATACCATCCTGGCCTTCTCCGGATTTGATGTGTCACGTTTTTTGCCACTACCATTTTCCGCTTACGGTCCTTGAAAGTTTTGATCACATGAGATACGGTGGAATGTGCGATTCCGAGCTGTTTTACGATCCATCGATGAGAAGCGTTTGGGTTTTCGAAGTGAGTGTCCAAAATTTGTTGGCGCACTATTTCTTCATTCGAAGCCATCACTGAAATCACTCGACCGATTTTCACGAAACTCATTACACAATTGACACAACACAATGAAATACATTCAGTTAAAATTTCAATAATTTTTACCCACACGCTAAAAAGTTACGAACAATTGCGTGTGTCCAAATTTCATCGAATACAGTCTTTATACTTTAACATGGGAGCTGTCAAATTTATCACCACTCGGTGTCTTCTTCTTTTTTTCAACCTGGATTCGTCCATAAGGTTTGATTGATTCACTTCAACTCCTTTCTAGATGCAATTTCAAAACCACCAACGGATTTTGAACTCTGATATTTTGTAAAATTTTACCCCTTTCATACAACTTTCTCGAAAGTTAGTCTCTATTCGCAAAAACAGGAGAAAATACATCTTCTGCCATTCCGAAGAAATGTTCAAAGTTTCATCCAAAATGAGGATGGTGCGCCGCCGAAGGCCGATACCTGTCAGAATTGCTCGTTCGTGCGTTACGCCCTTATGAAACCGCATCATTGAATTCAAGAATGTTGAACATTCGGTTCAATCGGAAACAACTTGTTCCCCAAGTTTGACACATCGCTTTCCTCCGACGAAGGCGCCACCCGCGTTTGTCTTTTCGACGGCTCAACCATTCTTGATAACGCGATATGGTAAGGGTGTACGATGACGATGTCCCCCCCTCTCCTCAACCTATGACGGTTCGGCAGCCAAGTAAGTGGGTATGCATGTATTTGTGTAGAGTGCAAAAAAAAGAAGAAAAATCGATTTCCATTTTTTGTTGTTGTTTCACCATGCTACTGCCGTTCATCATCCCACACTCTCCGCGCTGTTGCTTGATCATGTTGGTGGGCACAAGGGATGGGGGGGGTCGGTTGGGAAAGACTTTTTCAGCTCTCTGTCTCGCTTGCTGTGGCACTAGAACAAGTGGGTTGACGTGGTCCTTTTTTTAATAAATTTCCCTCTGTTTTTTTCGGTGTGGAAGAGGGAAACCTGCTGCAGTTGTTGCCAAGTCCTTGGGGAAAAGTACCGAAGGGGAGGGTGAAGTGGAAAATTGTAATGGAAGAACCGAGTTGCCTGGGCGGTGCCAATGCCAATGCCCGTCCGGAGAAAGCGCGAAATCCCGAGCGAGCGTGGAGAGGGTTGAAGTAGGTCACCAAATTTTAATTAAAGCTTTCTAGCGAAGACGAAACGGACTGACGCAAAAATTGAACTCTTTTGCCCTTGGACGATCCGCCCAACCCCTCCCTCCCACATCCATCCAGAAGCGATGATTCAATGTGTACTAATTTGCGTTTCTTGCTTTTCTCTTTCTCTATCCCTTGCAGGTACGTAGTCAGCATACCAAAGTCACAGTCGTTTCTGGGGATTCGGCTGGACACCCGAAATCGTAGAAATGCCGTGGGAAGTATTGATTTCCAGCCAAGATGTAGGAGGCAAAAACAAACTTCCTTCTAAGGTCGGCTGTATTAACACGCGCGCGGGTTTGAACAATTTCAACTTTGGGGACGGACCAGCAACAGTAGCAGCAGCAGCAGGCAGGGAGGGTACTTCACCCCGCGGCAAATGGAAAATGAATTTATAATTAGAAAAAGAGTGTCGAAACGGAAAACCTTCTGCTCTCGGGTAGGAACTACCAAAAAACACACACAACATCGTTTTGCAGAAATTCACCCTCCTCGAACGTTGTCGAATTTGGCTCGGTTGGAAAATTTTGATTTTTCGACACAAAGACACTGGCCAACCCTGGAGATGGAAAATGCCTCACCCGAGAGGAAAACCACTCTTTCTCACTCACTCTCACTGTTGCTAGTTGAACAATCTGTTACAAATGATATGGTGGTTCCTATCGCTGGATATCGCCACATGGCGACGTTCTGGAAAGGTAGGTAACGAAGAAGAACGCCCAAGCAGTTCTTGATACATAAGAAAGAACCTGGACGGATGAAACAAAAAAAAGAAGAAAAAGAAAAACGTTAAACATGGTGTGACGATGGTGAAAATGAACACAAACATTACGTAATCCCGACACGCAAGGGGTGCGGACGGGGCGGGTGTCGGTGTAATGATGTGATGCTCCTTTGTTGTGAACCTTATTTGGTCATGATTCTGGTTGCTGGTGGCTCCGCCGTTGTCGTCGACGCGAGTTTTGTGAGACCCGGAAGGTGGATTGGAACGAAGGGTAATTACATTACTCATTCCGGAAGGCGGAAAAGCGTTTCGGCGCTTTGATGCTTCGATGTGGAGGTTTTTTTTACTCTCGGGTAGTCGGATGAAACGGATTTCAACTGTTAACTTCCTTCTTCGGATTTGACGGCTGTTAAGCCAATGAATCGATTGTAAGTTAACGTAGATTCGTAGATTGCTTTTTTTCCAAGCTGAATTAAAGCTGCATATTCAGCTCCTTGTTTTTTTGGGTGTTGCATTAAACCCGGAATTAGAATCTAAACGCACTTTTTCCGAATAGGTTTGCCATTTGAAAAATGTTGGATAATCAAAATGAAGATTATTTCTTGCAGTTTCTTAAACTGAAGAAAACGCAATTTTTTCTTCGAATAATCTACCTCACATTTTGAACTCTTAATCAGCCATGTTATTCCACCATTTATTAATTTATTCATCATTCCGAGTCTCTTTGTCACTCTTCTACAGCTTCAGCCCAACAACTGCCTGGCTTTTTCTCGGTTGGGTTGAATGTGGGTAGGTCTTGTTCGTAATAAAACCTGGGTTTTCCATGTAAAGACTGTATTCAGAAAAGATGAGCCACACAAGAATGGTCGTCTAAAATTCATTTTTAGCCGGATTTTTGTTCAGGGTGTTAACTGAAGACACCGTTGGAGCCGTGTTTTGCACGACTGGCCTCGGAAATTTGTTCAGTCTTCCGAAAGCGTGCAGCGTTTTCTCGGCAGGGCCTACGCCATAAAGAGAGCGGTTTCGATACCGAACGTCAGTGCCGAAATGGTTATTTTTACGGATTCAGCCAGTTCTCTTATGGCCTTAAAATCTGGAAGGTCGAAACACCCATGGATTCAAGAAATCGAAGAGATTGTGCGTAACAAATTCGTTCGCTTCTGTTGGATTCCGGGACCTTCTGGGATCAACGAAAACACCCAGGCTGATCGACTAGCAAACGTGGCTAGAGAACAACTCACCATAGATTTGCCTATTCCGGGCGGAGATGCACTGCGAGCAGTGAAACAAGCGATACGACGCCGAAGGGACCAACCGTGGTACGAAGCTAGAGCCGCAAAATTGAGGGAAATGAAGTACGACACGTGCAAGTGGATGGACCAGGCCAACCCAACCGACCAACGTGCGCTAACACGCCTCAGGATCGGCCACCCTCGGCTGACATATTCTTTTCTTTTGAAAAAGGACACATCGCCCATCTGTGAATGCTGCGGAACCGAAAATAACGTGTGGAACGTTATTCTCCACTGTCGAAAGTGCGTGACAGAACGCCAAAAAAATGACGTCTGCTCTACCAGCCTACAGGATGCCTTTAATAATAGCGAAGATAATACAACGAAACTGCTGGCATTTCTGCAATCATACGAAAGCGGAGTTGCCGACAGAACTACACAAAACCTTTCCCCAGTATTGCCGGCTGTTGCCGGTAGACCTGGAAACAATGTGTTATAGTTTCGGCACCAGCTAGCACTGTGGGCCACTGGCGTCCCACAGGATAGTACCCGACTTTTTAAACCACCATCAGGTACTGTCTCGGTGATCTTTCCAGGTCACTAAGCCGCAACAGTTTACCCAGACGATATGCCGTTAACCCGTTGGAAAAAAAATCCTTCCAGAACTCGCTCCGGCTACCGACACCGCATTTCTAGCAACATGCTCACCGATGATGTTAATGGAAGAGAAGAAACGAAAGAAGTGAAGAAGAGAAATAAGTAGAAGAAAATGCAGAATAAGAGAAGAAGAAATGAGAAATTATGTTACAACAACCATTCGGTTTATAAAAACTCCGCTTTTCCGGCACGATTGCACACGAAGTTTCTTAAATAAACAAACAAACAAACTAACAGTCCAAACTCAGGTTACATCCAAAGTCTTTTTGGAAGCACGTAAATGAGCGGCGCAGAGAGTCTAGCCTTTAATTGTGCTAAACAGCTAAACGGAGAAGTCGCTTCATCCTCCCAAGAGATGTGCCGCCTGTTTTACGAAAAGTGTTCCAGTGTTTTCTCCGTCAAGAGTTGCCTGATGAACACGTTACATCAGCAGCTAACAATGTGCTACAATACGGTGAAGCTCTGATCTGCAATCGACATCAACGTCGACAACTGCCGAAAAACAACTCAAGTCGTCCTTCAACCCTTGACCCGATGGTATTCCGTCCGAATTCCCGAGATCTACACGGTTTCATGTCCGGTCCTTCCACCACTACTAATCTGTGTCCTATATCGTACATCACGGATAGTATGGCTGATCGAGTACAAATTGACGTCATATAAAGGGTGATCCGATCAAAATTTGGCCAAAAAGAGTCGATCAATGATTTTATAAATAAGTCAAATTCTTTTTCTTTAAGTTCAATTAATACAGAATACAGGAGAAATATTCTGCTAAGCTTCCTTTTTACCGAATGCGAAGCGCTGGGTCTTTCGTTTAACACCTGCCATAAGATTTTGTACAGTCTCCTTGTCCACTTTATTCGCCGCAGAACGCCAGTTTGCCTTGAACTGTTTCTCGCTCACAACAGCTTTTTGAGTCTTCTTAAGGTTCCGCTCGACGATGGCCCAATATTGTTCGATTAGGCGGAGCTCTGGCGTGTTGGGGGGGGGTTCTTGTGCTTGGGCACCACTTGAACGTTGTTGGCAGCATACCACTCCATGGCCTTTTTTCCGTAATGGCACGATGCCAAATCCGGCAAAATAGAACGGAACAATTGTGTCGCTTCAGGAAAGACAACTGACGTTTTTGTAGGCACTCGCTCAGATAAATTTCCTGTTTGACGGTTCCGGTCGTAATGAAAATGTTGTTCTTCAAGCCACAGGTACAGATGGCCTGCCACATATTTTTTCGCGAACTTTGACAGTTTAAAATTCCTGTCCAGGAAGCTGTTTAAAGTCCGTCTTGACGTATGTGTCAAGTGCTTTGGCCGACGTGTTTTGTTTATCGTCGCGATTTGGAGTCACCACTTTCTTGTAAGTCGACAATCCAGTTCGTTTTTAGCTTCTCCGCGACATCTCAGACGGAGAGATTGGGCTTCCGCTCGAAACCGCGGGCAACTCTTTTTGTCGACGCTGTGGCTTCCGGCTTTCGATTTCCCCCCGATAAAGCGTTCCTGGCTGTCGACAAACATTCACCGAACACTTTTAATATGTTGGTTACAGTTGATTTAGCTACATTCAACAATTTCGCCGACTTGGCGTGAGAGTAGTTTGGGTTTTCGCCATGCACGTGCAAAATTTTGATGCGTTGCTTCTCTTCCTTCGGCGACGTTTGATTGAAGTGCTATTTGCAACATCAAAATAGAGGCATGATGCTACACGCACACATCTTCAAAACGAGGGGTGTGCAAAGTTTTTTAATACACGATGAAAGGAAATGCGTCAAGTTTATGTAGATCAAATTTTGATCGAAATTCCCTTTATTTCTTATAATTCAAAATGCAGGATGCAGGATGTAGGATTAACTCAGAATCGCTGGAGAATTTTGGACGGAATCCCAGAGCAGAATAACAGAAAGGCCCAGAATGCAGGAGAAGTTTAAAGAACGTTTCGACATGAGAAAGATTTGTTGAACTGTAAAACTCGAAAACTCTGAAAAACATTCGCTTGAAATCTCCAGTAGGATTCGTATTGGACAGGATAACAGGGTGGCCACACAATCTTAATATAAAAATTCCCACATTTTTCCCGAATTTTTCCCGCATTTTTGCCTTATTTTCCCGACTGATAAAATGAGTTAATATAAATTACTCGTAGCTAAATCTCTGAGCTCCAAAACTTTTTCCAATTTGATTTACCACTAGACACTTTCAATTTATTTAAAATACGCCTTTTCGTGCGACAGGATGAGGCCATTTTCAACAAATGTTATTAAATTTGGTAGCTCCTTCTTGGTTCTAGCCAAAATTTGTCCAAACCATTTTCTTTTCTCTGGAATCCGGTAAACAACGTCAGACGGCATTGAGCACAGCTGCCCAAATTCTTCTTTCACCATGTGTTAACACCCTTACAAACGCAATACGACAAACTTCAAACACATTCGCCACCACATGAAAGATAAGTTCATTTCTGGCCTCACCTGTTACAGCCGTGTAGATCTATGCCCGTGTAGATGCCCTTAGATTTTCTAAGGGCATCTGCAACGGTGTTTCAAATCGTGGTTTGGATTTATTTGTTTAGACCAAACGCAAAAACATCGCTGCATCGCTGGTGTTTGTAAATTTTGTTTTATACCGGATCTATTTTGCATCATTTCAGAAATTATATAAGCTTATAAGTTTCTTACTGAACGCACTCTTTAAAAATTTAATGAACTTCGGAATATCTATGAAGATTGGATGGAAATATCTATAATGAAATTGATTAAAAAGTAGTTGCTTTTTTTATTCTCGTTTTGGTTGGGTTCGAAAAATTATCGAGTAGTAAGAAGTTTAAGTTCTTTTCAAAACTTAAATACCCTGAACTTTTGGGATGTTTTCGGAACGATTGGAAAAATTCGCGATCATCTGGAAAGATCCCTGAAGTTCTAGGAAGCTCCCCAAACTTATGGAAAAATCTTATGAATGTTTCCTAAACTTTTCGAATGCTCAAAAAATCCAGTTTCCTGTTTATCTGGTTCTGAAATTCTGGAAAGTTCCCCGATCTTGGGGGAAGTTTTCTGAAATTCTTGGAAGATCGCAGGACTACTGGGAAATTTCCCGAATTGCTGAATCCCCTGTGCATCCGGAAGTTTTTTCGAGCTTCTGGAAAGTTCCCTGAACTTTTGGGAAATTTTCTAAATTTCTGGGACGTTCTCTGAACATCTGAGATGTTTGCTGACCTTTTGGAAAGTTTCCTGATCTTTGGGGGAGTTCCATGATCTTTGTGAGCATTTCTAAAGTTCTGAGAAGTTTTTTGAATTCATGAGAAACCCTGAACTTCAAGGAAGTTTCTTGAACTCCTACATGTTCGTTGAACTTCTAAGAAGTTTTGTTTATGTCTAGCAAGTTTCATGAAATTCTAAGAAGTTCACTAAACCTCTAGGAAGATCCGCAAACTGTTGAAAAGCTTCATGAATTTCATGACTGTTCTCTTTCGGAAGTTCTCTAATTTTCTGGAAAGTTACTTGAATTTTTGGGAAGTTCCCTGAACACCTTGAGTAGTTCTATGAACTTCTGAAAAAATACCCAAAATAATCGGATAAGTTTTTAAAACTTCTGGAAGCCCCTTGAATTTCTGGATAGTTACCTGAACTTCTGTGAAGAACCCTTTGCTTTTGTAAACTTCCCTGAACTCGTGGTAAGCTCCTTGAATTTGTGGACAATTCCCTGAATTTCTAGGAAACAATCTGAATTTCAGGAAAGTTGTCTGAACTTCTAGGAAGAACCCTTAATTTCTGGTAAGCTCCCCGATTTTCTGGAAAGTTCCCTGAATTTATGGTATGTTCCTCTGACATCATGGAGGATAGCTAAACCTCGGGAAAGCCGAAGTCAAATCTAAAAAGTATACCGAGCTTCTGATAAGTTCCCTGAGTTTCTAAGTGCACTGAATTTACAAGATTTTTTTCGAACTTTTGGAAGATAATTTTTGTTCATCAGTTTCTTAACCTTTTCCGATATTGGGGGCGTAAATACTGCGGGCCGTAAGTCTTAAGAACAGATTTGCAAAAATTCCACAGGGTCAACAACTCCCAAGTTTTCGTCGAGAGAACTAGCTGAGGACATACGCCAACATCCGTTAGGCTGCAGTGCACCTATGTAACACTAAGGCCAACATATCCAGCTGCATCGCAACAACTGGAAAAAGTCACCAGTTGACTGTAGTTGTCGGATAATGTCTAGGATCATATCCTTTGGCATGTTGAAACGTCACAGAAATTGCTTCTTGTCATAGGTTGGCGTGGCTCTATCTATCACTCTCAGCACTATCTAATATCTTTTAAATGAGATGCATGCATTCACACACTCAAAAATCTTCGGTCTCTAAAAAAACAAAACTTCTGATCTCTGGATATTGTAAGATTGACAAGATGATAGGTGTTGGTAGGTTTAACAACAAGAAATACTACACCGGTGCGGGGAACGCAAAGTTGGTCTGTTTTAGCTGGTTCTTTTCAAGTTTGCTGATGCAAATCAACTATAAAGATGTTAAAATAGACCACCGCTGAAGATGTTCTAAGCGGTACGTTTTGAACAGGCTGAACAATGAGATCGGTGGACCGAGTAAAGGACAAAAACGCTACTCAAATCATTTGAAAAAGGTGTGAGCGTGGTTCCTTCCATATGACAAAAATTCCCGTTGACTTTTGAAATTCCCGCATATTTCCCGATGATTTTGGATTCCCACATTTTTCCCGCATTTCCCGATTTTCCCGAGTCTGTGGCCACCCTGGGATTAGCTTCGGAATCCCAAGTGCGATTTTTTTTTCAAAAACATTACTTTAATGATTCTGAATACGATACGCTTAGTTTTTTTAGTTAGATTCGAACTAGAACCCGGAAGCCAAAGCTATGTAAAGCACCTTACCTTACCAATCCGACTAGGGCCGGCGTGGCCTCTGCTGTACACAGAAGTTGTCTCCATTCTATTCGGTCCATGGCTGTCACTCGCCAGCCTATGTAAGGTGAGTCCGAAATTAATCAAATTTCACCCAGTTTCACTTCAATGTGTATTTTTTAACATCCGCTCAGTTGTGTAGTTGTCAGAAAGATTTCGATCGAGATGGTGAAAAATCAGGAAACCGTTTGCGAAGAATTTTCATCGGTAATCGTATCGTGTCTTGGGAAAACTGCTGAACATACATCCTTCAAAGGACTAAGGACAGATCAACAAGCCAGAGGTCGGACGAAAACCGGGAACAACTCGCAAAAAAAAAAAACGAGAAAGCACTGATTGCTCATTTCAAGCAGAATCCGAACATTTCGACGAAGAACTTGGTCAAAAAACTTGATGCTTCGCAAAGTTTCGTCCAGAGAGCCAAGAAACCACCCGGATCGAAAACGTACAAGGTGCAGAACTTCCGAGATCAGCCAAAGTGAGATTTTTAATTTCCAAAAAATAAGAATCAGGTTTTCAATGATTCGAAGAACGGTACGTTTAGATTTTTGAGTAAGATACTGCTTAAAACCTGGAAGATCCCCGCAGCAATTGCTCAAACTCTGAGCTAGTAACCAGAAGTTAAACTGTTCAAATAAAGTTCCAGGGCTTAAAAGAACTAATAGAAGCGAAAGCCCACCTTCAGGCTTCAAAGAGTTGCTACCCGTACTTTTAGCTATTTGAAGTCCATGTAATCAGCAATCAAGCTGTATATGAGGTCCATGGTTACTTATTAGGAACTTTCAAGCTGCTCTCAGGCAGCTCTTAAAATTCTAGGTTAACCATTGGAAGCATGTTATAAAAGTATCGTCATGAAGAACATAGCTCCCTGTGTCGAAAACTGTGGCCGATCATATGGTTCCACGCAAGTCAACAAAGCATATTTTCGTGAACAAATCCAATCAATGCATGAACACAATTTTCGTTAGTAAATATAAATTCGCCTTTCGCCACACAGCTATCATCCCCGGAGTTCTTCCACTGGAAAAAAGGTATCCGAGCTGCTGAAATTGGAATGTGTCCTTCGACCCGTTCGCCCCACCACCAACAACAACACCCTCCCGGCTGGTTATTTAGGGTAGTCCTGCTCTCTCTATCAATCCCGACAGGCCGGTTCGAGAACTTTCGTTCGCATAAACACAGGTAGCTGCTCGTTGGTGGCAGATCTACCACCGATGGAGAAGTACCACTACTATTTCTGGGAGCTTACGCTGGGGAAGGCAAAAGTGCGTCGTACTTCAACCGGAGGCTGCAGCTCTGCGTGGGCCGCATCCTTTTCCAACTCCGCGCCCGGTTGCTGATGGTGCGGTTGGATCTCCTCGGCCGAATTGCGGATGAAAATGTGTAACGGTTTTATGTATATTTCATCTGCAGCATCATCCTCCGCCTCCTCCTCCTCTTCCTCAACCCGGCAGCCAGAGCCAGAGCAAACCGAATAAAGGAAGGAGGTACCGTCGCAGCCAACGGAGAAAGGAATCCAGCAGGAGGTTTGAGTGTGTATTTTGTGTTATATATATATGGTATGGATCGGGAGATAGGTAGTTAAGGATTCGGCTTTCGCTGCAGAGCAGTGGGTGGGCGGCGAGAATCGTACATGTGAAAATTTTCATCATTTCCATCTCTGCTCAACCAACCCCTGTGAAAGGCAACAGCAACAATAATAATAACACGCAAGCATGGCAACAAAAACCGACTGTAGAGAAAATCGCAATATTGATTTTAATCATCTAGCTGCTTTGCTTCGGGAGCTTTGCAGACTTTGCAGTCGATGGGGATGTATGGAATAACCGATTTAGCGAACCGTAAATTTGGGGACCCAATCGATTGTCGAACAACAGACACACACACGAAACACTCCTACCCGGTCCTACTTGCCTCATTTTCTTCTGCTCCGTCCCAAAATCCAAAATTTTACATCATCCAAGACAAAGAAAACTGCCTCCGGAGATCTAATTCTCGACTTCACTAGAACTTTCACTGCACACACAAGACACACACCACCAACCGAATCCGATAGTCGACGTTGTCGTTCTCTTCGTCATCAGTCACTACCGCACAGTACACCGGAAGGGGCCGCAGCGGCAGCACCGGTCGTCGTCGTCGTCGGTCGTGTACGTTTTTGAGGTCAGAACTATGCGATAGTGCAGGAGGGCAAGGAAGCCGCACGGCAGGGACCAAATTTCGCCGAACCGCGCGCGAGATGACGACGATGATGATGATGATGATGCAAATACACATAGTTCTAGCGAGAGGGATAGAGAGAGAGAGAGCGAGAGTGGGATTCCAACAAGAAGGGCCTGTAAAGTATGATAGGACTTCCGGAAGCACCCACTACAATCCGACGTTAGCCGAGTCGGGGAGTTGGGGATATTGACATGTGCGTGCTGCTGCCGGTGTGCGAGGGTTGAGCGAGTGCGGAATTAACGTTGTGGGTTTTTCTTTGGAAATTTATGGAGATTTGAGAGATTGGGATAAGGGCAATCTGTGCGGGGAAGATTAAATGGTAATGGTGCCGGAAATGTTACACAACAGGTTATGTTATTGGGGTCAGAAGGCTTTGATGATTCAGAAAGCCTAATGGGATTGATGGCTAAAGACTGTACTCGAAAAAAAATTGACACACATATCTCCTCTCCATGACGCCCGCTTCTTGCCCTTAACACTACTCATAAGGTTTTGGGCAACAGTGTGGCGGACTTTTTTTGATACGTTTACACACCTTTTCTTCCAAGCCAGCTCGTCCTCGAATACTTTAGGTGGTTTACGAAATTTGAACTTCATGATCGCCCAAAACTTCTCAATCAGACGAACTTCCGGCGAGTTCGGAAATGACATAATGCCAATCCATACATAATCCAGCTAAAACAGCAGCGTTTCTGGAGGCACTCGTTTCGGTAGGTTTGTCAATTTATGGTACCCGTCATGATGTATGGCATGAATTTGTCCACCTTGTACTTCCTTACTTTTTCAAGAACGGCCAACCGTGATTTTGACAATGTAGAACTCCTGTGGTACAGTTTCTTGGCGTGGGTTTTGACTACCGTATTTTGTTAGTATTTCCGGTTTGGAACATTCCTAACATTGTAGACGTGGAGGCCGGCACGTTTCATCGTTTTTTCGACAACCTGGTTGGAAACCTCCGCCTTCTTCGTCACATCGCAGATCAAATGATTCGGTCGACAATAGAACAGTTTCAACGCCTTTCTTGCCTTCGTCGGATCTGCTGTCTTCCGTGTTTTGGCGCTACCTGGGCGCCGCTGGGTCGTCTGGGTTCCTTGAAAGAATTCACCACCCGGGACAATATCGAGTGATAAAATCGCAGTTGTTTCCCGATCCATCTGTGGCAGGCCTGCTCTGTTCCGATGTTGGCGATCAGACCAAGACCGATGTGGCCTCTGCTGGACACAGAAGTTGTCTCCATTGTATTCGATCCATGGCTGTTCCTCGCCACCCTTGCTGTCTGCGAACGGTCCGCAGACCCGTCGGTTGGATTTCGAGAATCATTTCAACTGAGCTGTCGTTCGACATTCTTACGACATGCCCAGCCCATCGTAGTTGACCGATTTTAGCGATTTGTACGATGGAAGGTTCTTCAAGCAACTGATGCAATTCGTGGTACATTCGCCTCCTCCACGTTCCGTCTTCCACCTGTACTCCACCATAGATCGTACGCAGCACCTTCCGTTCAAAGACACCAAGGGCGCGTTGGTCCTCCACTAGCAATGTCCATGTTTCGTGGCCGTAGAGAACTACCGGTCTAATTAATGTCCTGTAAATGGTCAAATTTGTAGTTCAGCGAACTTTGTTCGATCTAAGCGTCCTTCGGAGTCCAAAGTAGGCACGATTGCCAGCTATAATGCGTCTTTGTATTTCTCTGCTGGTGTCGTTATCGGCGACCACCAATGAGCCCAGATACAAGAATTCGTCTACCGCTTCGATTCCACCACCGTCGATCTGAACTCGTGGTGGAAGGCTAACATTGTCTTCTCGTGAGCCTCTTCCTTTCATGTGTTTTGATTTCAACGCATTAATCGCAAGCCCAATCCTACCAGCTTCAGCGTTAAGTCTGATGTACAGACTTCCTGAAGATCGTGCCTCTCGTATCTATTCCAGTTCTTCGAATCAAACCCACAATGTTAAACAACAAACACGACAACCCTCTCCGAGATTCGAAGGGACTCGAGAGTGACGCTGTACTCAGACGACACACGCGTCAGTTTTTCCGGAAATCCATATTCGTCCATAACCTGCCATAGCTGGTCTCGATCGATTGTACCATAAACTGATTTGAAATCGATGAAAAGGTGGTGTGTGAGTACGTTGTATTCACTACATTTTTGCTCTTATTCCGATGCTATCTGCTAATCGAAGACACCCTTGAAAGCCCCGATCGTTAGTAACATGTAATGTTTCTCTACCAAGCTTTCAAGAAGTGCAGGCAAGTTCATTGCATTTCTCTAAGTAAATGTTATTTGTTCGTGTTCGTTAGTCCTTTGACACTCGTTTCATTCCTTGAGTTCCGGATTCCACCAAGTCTCTTCAGGTTGTTGTACTCATCAAAGGAGAGTACCGGAATTCGTCAGCTAAAAGGGGACAATTTCGTGAACTGTCAGTATATAGTGAAGTTACACTTTGAAGCTACGGAAGTGTATGAAGGCGTTGAAGAAGATGTACCAACTGGAAACTGCGCGGTCTAAGTCTCTTGAAACTTAGACCGCGCAGTTTCTGCAGCTGGTACATCTTCTTCAAGCACCTCCGAATTTCCAGAAAGTTATCTGAATTTTCAGATATATGTGAATTGATTTGTGATAGTTCGCAAGAAATAATCGGCGAAGGTGATGTTGTAAGTCAGACGGTATTACGGGAACAGTTGGCAAAGCTTGGAATGCGAGAATGATTGTCGATGCGGAGTCATTTCCAGGTATTTGACGGCGGGCACCAAGGGAGAATCAAGATCATGATGCTGTAAACGATGTGGAGTCTAACTTTGGAAGTAACACTGATGATGAAAGTGCAGAATACTCGTCGGAAAACTCTTTTGGTGATGAGCTGAGCACAACCATCCATAATCTCGACTCGAACTCTGCAGCGCTCTCTTCGCAATCAAAACCTGAAGACTATGCACTGTCAACCACGAAGCACAGCCCGACTTCGATCTAAGTTCTTGGATGTTTTCACCGGATTCAGAGCAACGTCTGCTGTTGAAACTTCAAACTCTACAGATCCAGCTGCATCCGATGCTGAAATCACAGGCATTCTGGATTGCGGCTGTGAATGACGAGCTACGATCGTTAAAAGACAACCAGGTGTGGAAGATCGTTTGATGTCCGGATGGAGTCAACCCATGGCAATCAAAATGGGGTTTCTGCACCAAGGAAGATGAAAATGGCAGTTTTATTAGAGGGGGTGCCTCCCAAAAGCATGGATTGGATGATCAAGAGCGGTTAGCGGATACTATTTCCACCAAATCAATGTAGAAACAGTCTTTTGACGATTGCAGACGTAGTAAACGCAAAGCATGGTGAAGTGTGTCAATTAACATTAGCATTGACGTTTGCACATCTCGTGGATGGAGCTACGATGAGGAATAATTCGTTGAAGACATTGCATGTCACCATGAAACCGATCAAATAACTTATACGTTTCTTCACACATCAATCTCCATGAAGACACTCCTCGATCGCTCACCTGGCCACGTCCATGCAATCGTTGGAGATAGGGAGGATTTGGTATCTACCTTAAGAAGACACGGGGAACCCACGTAGTCTTCAGTAAATATCAAGGAAAAGTGAAATGAATAGTCGGAGAGAATAGTTAAACAGAAAGCCCTGTTTGGTGCACAGAACAAAATAAAAATAAAATTATTAAAAAAATGATCGTTGGGAGCATCTAATCTAAGAAGGTTAAGTGATGCTCCATTTCTCGTCAAACGGTTGGAACCTAAGCATTACCAAAAGTCCTAGCCCTATATGGCTTATGGTTATAGCGCCATTACTCGCTCTATCAAAGCATGGTGAAGTGTGTCAACTACAGAAATCCCTGTACGACCTCGGACGAGACCCACGGTGAGAAATTCAACAACATCATCTTGAAGTTCGGATTCAAACGGTCGAAACGGAGATTATTGCCTCTAGGTTAGGATCGACAACGATGACGATGAATCCGTATTCTAGATACTTTATGTCGATGACCTGCTGATAGTTGGAGCGAAACATTGAAGCTGCAGCTGTCCCATGAGTTTAGTATGACTGACTATGGTGAAGTGAAACATTTTGTTGATGTGACGTTCCAGTACGATCAGCAACGAGGTAGAATGCTATTATCGCAGACAGCTAATATCGACAAGATGCTCAGAAAATTCGGAATGGCTGAGTGTAATCCCCAGAAAACCCCCAGATGGAGATCCAGAAACCATATCGAGAGTATGAAGTCTTATGTACTAAATAAGGTCAACGAGGCGGGAATCCGTTTCTCAATAAGGTATCTTGCAGATTTCAACATCAGCCTTGGCAACAGCACTGCCCAAGTAACATTACCAAAACCGTCCAGCTTTATTAAGTTATATTAATGTTTTATGAAAACCACTAGAAATCAATTTTGTTTTATTATGGCACCAAGAGGTGCCAATAGATTTCAAATTTTAGTCAGGGCTAAAACGATCTCTCTTGTTTTCTCAAATTTTTTCACGTCTATCAAAGGTTTTATTCCGACTTTATGATCGAGTCAAATTCTGGTCAATTGAGGTTTTTGGAGGCAGGAAATGTTTCTATGGCAGTTCAAGACCACTCTCCATTTCAATAGGGGGGCTCTCATACAAATGAAACACAAATTTCTACATAACTCGAGAACTAATCAAGCAAATGAAACCACATTTGACATGTGGGAGTTTTTGGAGGCAGGATTTCTATTCTCTATATATATAAAAATGAATTTCTGTCTGTCTGTCTGTCTGAACCTAACAGACTCGAAAACTACTGAACCGATCGGCGTGAAATTTTGTATGCAGGGATTTTTGGTGCCGGGAAAAGTTCTTATGATTGTTAAAGACCCCTCCCTTCTCTCAAGAGGGGCGCTTCCATACAAATGAAACACTGATTTCTACATAATTCGAGAACTAATCAAGCAAAAGAAACCAAATTTAGCGTGTGTGAGTTTTTGAAGGTAAGAAAGGTTTCTATGGTAGCTTGAGAACCCTCCCCGTCCAAAAAAAGGGGGGCTCTCGGGAACTAATCAAGCAAACGGAACGAAATTTAGCATGTGGTGGTTTTTGAAGACAAAAAATGTTTCTTTGTTGGTTTAAGACCCCTTCCCATCCTAAATGGGGGGAGGGGGGCTCCGATACAAATAAAATAAAATATTCTGGATGACTCGAGAACTATTCAAGCAAATGGGACCAAATTTAGTATGTGGTGGTTTTTTAGTACTAAAAAAAAGGTCTATGGTAGCTTGAGACCCCTCCCCTGTCTGAAAGGGGGGGATTCGATACAAATGAAACGCAAATCCTTGCAAAACTCGAGAACTAATCGAGGAAATGGAACCAAATTTAGCATGTGGAAGGTTATGAAGGAGAGAAATGTTTCTATGGTGATTTGAGACTCTTCCTCCATATAAAGAAGAAGGGGGGGGGGGCTCTCTCAAACAAATGGAACCGAAATTTCTGCATAACTCGAGAACTAATAAAGCAAATGGAACCAAATTTGGCATGTGGGGGTTTCTAAGGAAGATAAATGTTTCTAAGGTCGTTTGGACTCCTTCGCCTTTTGGAAAAGAGGAGGAGGGGCTTCCATACAAATTAAACACACATTTCTGCATTACTTAGGAACAAATCAAGCAAATGGAACCAAATTTGGAATGTGGAGGTTTTTGAATGCAAGAAATATTTCTATGGAGATTCCAAACACAAATTTTAACCAAACATGAGAATTATCCAGATAACTAAAACACAAACTGTGTATTTTTCGGGTGAGAAGAATGTTTGAACAAGGGGCTATTTTCCATTTTTTTTTACTAAGAAGGGCTAAGTCAAAAAAAAAAACTCTTTTAAAAAAACAACCATTGTTCATTCATTAAGTTGCAGGCATTGCCAGAGAGGGGGGGGGGCTCTCATACAAATGAGACAGTAATTTCAGCATAACTCGAGAACTAATCAATCGAACATAATTTGACATGTGTGGGTTTGTGAAGGCAAAAATGCTTCAATGGTGGTTCAAGACTCCCTCCCCTTTCTGGAGGGGGGGGGGGAGGCTTTCATACAAATGAAAATTTCAAATTTCTACCAAACATGAGAAATATCCAGGTTACTAAAACACAAAACGTGTATTTCTCAGGTAAGAACCATGTTCTGATAGAAGTTTGAACCCCTTCTTAGTCAAGAAAAAAAAAACTCATTCCGAAAAACAACCATAAAGGTGCCAGTTCTAAAAAAAATCATTTATTCAGTTATAAGGGTAGCAGCGCTCGCACCAGGTTCAGCTAGTAATATATAAAAAAAACTATAGTTCACGCTATCGAGCAATTAAAACAATACAACGTAATTTCAATATGGGTAGAAATAAACGAACTATTTTGATGGTTTGGAACATTTGTCTAGTTCATAAACTAGCACTTAATTTTAACACGTGAGGTCTCGATTACAGCAAAAATGACGTTCCGTCTGTTTTAGTTTTTGTTTCAAGTAATCGTTCACTCAAAAAAATCGACACATTGTTTCCACTTGGTTCGCACCTAATTTTCATCCACTGTCAAAACAAGTATATAAAAAACGTGGAATTCACGAACGAGCTAAGTTATTTCCACGTAAATCCATATTCTACGTGAAAACCACGTAAATGTTCCGTGATTTTTTACGTACAATTCAATTTCCCGTAATTTTTACCCGGTTTTAGTGAAGAAGATTTGGTCACGTGTTCAGGTGAAAGTTACGTAAATTTCGCGTGGATACAACGTGTTGATTTTTTTGAGTATAGTATTCGAAAGACTAGGTCTCTATAGACTGTTCCAGAAATTATAGGCACATCTAATGTTAGCGGTCATTTTGGAATGAATAAAAAAATTGAAATTCTTTTGGCTGCGTCCTTTTGTTGAAGATGCCACGAGGAGTGGTCGGAAATCTGGTCCTGTGAGCCTTGCTGTGATGCATGAAAAAGTGTGACTTGGACTTAAGACATACCGGAAGCAGATGAATCCCAAAAAGAACGTAAATCAGGCCTCGTCTGTAAAACCGAGATCCAGAAAACAGACTCGAAGCAAATTCTTGGTGAATAGTTGTGAAATTGTATAATAAAACCCTTCCCAGACCACAACACATAACTGTACACAAGGACAGGGATATCCCCGAAACGGAGGAGGCAATTCTCACCGAAAAGTTTGACAAGAAGGGCTGGTGTGGCAGGCAATATGGGAATGCGTCAAAATGTCTAGCCCGTACGTTACATCGGAGTCAATGAACACCCAAAAGTACATCAAAAAATGCCTCCAGAAACGTGTATAGTCGATGATCAAGCAGCATGAAGGTCCAGTCACATTTTGGACTGATTTGGCATCATGTCATTACGCCAAGGACACACTAGGGTGGTACAAAAGCTAGATGTCTTTTTCATGCCAAAAGACATGAATCCGCCAAATTGCCCGAAGGCACGACCAATCTATACCTAGACAACGAGGATTGGCCAAATGTGGTGTAACTGGTGGGAAGTGCAACTTTGCAGAAGCTTATTGGTCTATTTCGAGGAAAAGTGAGATGTCTCGTTTACAATTGAAGATTTTGATTGAAGTAGAGTAAAATGTTATGTAATTAATTCCGTGTCGGGTATTTTCGTCACTGCGACCAATTTTTAGATCTATTGTGACATATCCCCTTTTTGTTGTTGCTTTAGTTATTTTCAGCATGACGCATCACTATTGATAGAAGTGATCGCCAAAGTCTGACCTAAAGCATTGTCCCAGGATGGTACAACGCTCCGAATAAAGTGTACTACCGTACTGGGGTTTGTTCTCCAAATCTCAAGGGGTTCTAGTAGCCCTTTGTCAAAGAACTTCAGCCTTTTATTGAAAATTGCCGGGCAGTGGCATAACAAGTGTTCAGAGTCTTCTCTTTCCATGTTACAAAATCGACATGAATCATCTTGAAGTTTTCCTATCAGCTTCAAGTGATAACGGCTCGGACAGTGACCGGTTATAAGGCCTGTATATATTGTTAGATCTTTTTTGGTAAGATCTAGTAACTTGCGAGTCATTGAAATGTTTGGAGTAATGAACCGCTTTGATTGCCTAGCTTTGAAAGTGTTGTTCCAGTTTGTCTCCGCTTTTAAGCATTCCCAGGCTTTCATCTCCATTCTAAGAGAAGAAGCTGATACACCACAAAAGGGTTCAGGTCCTACAAACTGATGAGACGATCCGAGTCTTGCTAGTTCATCGGCTTTCTCGTTTTCATCAATTCCAGAATGACCAGGAATACAGTACAAATTGACTTGATTACGACAAGACAATTTCTGAAGTGATTGAACACATTCCCAAACATGTTTGGACGTGCATATTGCTGACTTTAAAGCATACAGAGCTGCTTGACTATCCGACAAAATGCATATGTTTGAATATCTATAGTTTCTGCGTTTCCAGAATTGCTTGAATTTCAGCTTGGAATACAGTTGGCCACTTTCCCATTGGGATTGAAAGGTTAATCCCTGGGCCAGTTACCCCAGCTCCCACTTGATTGTTCATTTTCGAACCGTCTGTATAGAAAACAAGCGATCCTTGGCGGAGGTTTGGGCCACCTCTTGCCCACGAATCACGCCCAGGATCAATAACTTGATATGAACAATCAAAGTAGTATTTTTTCTCCATCCAATCTTCGTTGTTCATAACTAAAGGATTAAATTTTACAATTTTTAGAATGCTAAGATGTCCTATTAGATCACCTTCTAAAAGGTTCGCAAACCTTCTGATCCTTAGTGCGCTCTTTTCAGCTTCTAACTGTATGAATTGATGCAATGGCAACATAAAAAGTAATGCATCCAGTGCCTTCGTTGGTGTACTTCTCATTGCACCACTAATTGAACAAGTTGCTAGTCTTTGAAGTTTTTCTAACCTTCTTTGTGCAACAGTTTCTTTTGTAAAAAATGTTATGTGATGTGCTGATATAATATGCAAAATTAAATCTGAGAAAAAAACAACACATTTTTAATAGTTTGAACGCGTACTTATAATTTCTGAAACAGCCTATAACTTGACAAAACCTTACGCTTAATTTCACTCATTAGGTTCTATACATCTGGTTGGCGAAGCTCCTGTACGGAAATTCATTTTTTTCTTCTTGTCTTCCCAGATTTTGACTTCCTTCTGGTGCTTCCGTCGTGTCTGCTTCACAATAGCCCAGTATTTTTCTGATAGGCCGGATTTGTGCGATGGAGGGCTTCATATTCTTGTGTACGAAAGTGACTCTGTTGGTTACCACTCCCGACAACATTTGAATAGTGGCACAAAGCTAGATCCGGCCAGAAGATCGCAGGGTCCTTGTGTTGCTTCAACAGAGAAAGCAGACGCTTCAGTTGACACTCCTTTAAGTAGATCTCCCCGTTACAGCCCGGTAGTAGGTCACTTGCCAAATCATGAATTTCTTGACAAACTTTGCAAGTTTTGGTTTCCTTACTTACTCAGGAACATCAATCTTGAGTGTATTCTTTTGAAAGCTTTTCGCTGAAGGTAAATAAGCGATTCCGTTCGTTCATACATATGAGCTACCATGGAAGCCATACCGGAGCAAGTTTAAAAATTACATTTGCAAAAGCTTAGGCCGTATCAGATATTCAATAGCCTTAAGCAGTTTGGAATGAGTAGGCGTTCAAGGAAACTGAAAATGTTCATATTCAACACAAAAGAGGTTCCAGACGAGCTGCCAGAACGAAGAAAAAGCTCAATTGGGTGTGGGAGTGAATAAGACGCTAATCCAGCCACAACTGCCTTAACTTGAGCCAGCAATTTCAAATGTCCTCTGCTTCAATAATACAGGCTCTTCAGACGTGATTTGGAATGCAAGCCGTTCAGAAACAACGGGTTCAAGAGTTGACGGAGCGTCAAAAAGCAAGCCAGGGTCCAAAGAAGCAGAAATCTTTTGTTTCGGCATGGTGACTGCAAAGATTTTATTTTTCGGATGAAATGCCCTTCCCCTTTCAGGACAGTTATCATCATCAAACATGATCTGTGTGTATGGCAAAAGTCTTGTAAATATTTCAAAGAGATAAACTAGCTGTAGAACGCTATCAGAATGTATCGAAAATCATGGTATGGAGGGCCGTTTCACGAAAGGAAAACTTCCTCTTCTTTTCATAGAACCTAACGTAGAAATCAACACTGAATATAACATTGAGCAGGTTACGAAGAACCATCTGCTTCCTCACGCTTCAACGCTGTATGGGAATACCTCATATTGTTTCCAAGAGGACTCAGCTCTAGCTCACAAGGCAAAGAAGACACAAGCGTGGTGCGAGGAAATTTTGCCGATTTCATCACAAGCGAAGAATAGTCTGCATCTTCACCGGATCGCAACCCGTTTGACTACTTTGGTTACGGTTATATGCTTCAACATATAGGCCCTACGGAAGGGCTTACTTTAGATCGATTCAAGAAACATTTGGTTGATATTTGGGACCAAATTCCTCAGGGAATCGTGCGTGCCAGCTGCAATGGGTTAACTAAGCGTTTGCGCAAAGTTATCAAGGAAAAGGGCAAGACATTGGAACTGAATTAATATGGTTTATTTCTATAAGATGTATCTTTCAAATGAAAAATAAAAGCTATGATTTGGTTGATTTGTTTTGCTATAACCCCATTTTGTTTTAGTGACACCTATTGTGAGACACCCTGTAGTACTCGAGTCAAGCATCCATTATTTTGCCTTACATGCCCAATGCGGGGTAGGTTAAGGTAGGAACAAATCCACCAACTAGCGGATGTTGTTTTTGAAGTGATCAAGTGAAGTGTTTATATATATTTTTTAAGTTTCACTCATTGCACTCCTTCTACTTATTGACAAGCATGAAAGTGTGTTTTTTTAAATTGGTGGATATTCAGCTAGTTTGAAAGTTGTCTATCTTTGTTCCCCGAATACACTATCGGAAATAATAATAACACCACCATGTTATTTGCAATTTTTCGAAAAGTGTTCAAACAAGGATGATCAGTGATTGAGTTTTTAGAAACATAGTATTAAGTGCTACAATATGGGGTCAGAGGATGAAATGAATGTTACGTTTTATTCAAATGTTATGCTTCATTTAATATTTTAAGGTGGAAATAAATATAACACCACTTCGTATAAAAACTTGTTTATTTAATATATTGCTGAAGGAATACACTATTAGAGGTAGTCAGTAGTGCGTTGCTTCACCTTTCTTCATGATTACTTCTTCCAGCCGCCTAGGCATCGAGGTAATGAGAGATTTTAAGATGTTCGGAGTAATTTTAGCCCATTCATCGATGATAGCTTTCCTCAGTTGTTTTGCATTTTCATATGTCCTGCCCTGTGCAAATACTGCTTGAGACAAAATTCCCCAAGCATTTTCTATTGGGTTCAGGTCCGGACTACAAGCCGGCCAGTCCATTACAGGAATGTTATGAGCCTTCAGAAAATTTTTGGTATTTTTGGCTGCGTGACAAGAGGCGTTGTCTTGCTGGAAAATTACATTTTCGTCCATGAACTCTTCTGTGAAGGAATCAACACCTCTTCCAACAATTCGCAATACATTTCCGAATTCATTTTCGTTGAAATGAAGCATATCGGTGTTTTTGCAGCTTGGCTAATACCTGCCCAAACCATTACGGTCCCTCCTCCGAAGTAGCGAATTCCGAATTCTCTTGTAGGCTTTTTCTTCCTCTTATCTTGCCAACAATTACCAGAACCATTAGGTCCATCCAAATTGAATTTTTTTTCATCACTGAAAACCACTGTGGACCACTCATCATCCCAGAATCGATGCTTTTCGGCAAACCTCAACCGTGCATTTTTTATGACGTGGAAGAAGTCGCGGTACAGGAACGGTTTTCTATACGAGAGATTTTCTTCGGAGCTTAGAACTTGACGAATACGACGGCTGGTAACCGAGAATATTCATATTCGCCTTAATTTTTGCAGAAGAAAGCTTGGAATTAACAGCGAGATGTATCATTCGGCGTTTATCTCTATCTGTCAGATATGAAGGACGGCCCGGTCGCTTTTTGTGGGCGTATTTAGAACCCAATCGAATATGGTTTGTCACGGCATCTCTACTCCTTCCTATTCTGCGAGCAATTTCGCGCAGAGAATACCACTTCCTCCTTCGATCCTTCAATATGATTGTTACCACGCTCCTCGTCCGTCAAAATCGTTCCTTTAGAGCATGGTCCTTGAAAATTTAGAAAATAATTTGTATAATAGCATGCACAAATATTTGTATTATTTTATTCACCAGAAATAAGCTTCACCCAATGTTGTTGCCAATGAAAAAAACTGCAGTCGTAAGATAAGTCCGCTGAACAACAGATTTAATATAGTGGCGTTTTAGTTATTTCCACCCGTATATGAACAAAGCATGACTCCTCTGGTCACATATACAAAATCAAGCGCAAAATGTTCACATTGTTTGGTAGCATGTATTAGTGCGCATATAACACTATTGAAGGGATAACTGCACTCAAAGAAAAGCTGGCATCAATAATAATGGTGGTGTTATATATATTTCCACTAGTGTATGATTTGTGATATTTTTGTGAAATTTGTGATATTTCCAGATATTCATGTTTCATTTGTGAATACAGAAGCAAAACCCCAGAACTAGTGCATGGTTAACAACAAAGGGTTTGATGGCATCATTTGATAAAAAGCATTTGTACACTCATAGAAAAAATCGTGTGAATTTAAATCTACTAGGATGCACATAAAAGAAGCGGCACGTTTGAATCAAATATGCGTTTGTTCTTAAATTTACATGACCACAAAAATCGAAATGATAACTACACGACATCTAAGTGATAATAAGTGATAAAATAAGTTGAGGAACACAAAATGATGTTTGCCAAATGCTGCTACTGCCAGCGTCGATGGTGTAAGTGGTACCCAGTGGGATCTGGGTTCAATCTCAGTTGACGTCGGTGGTTTTTCAAGGGGCGAAAAAAATCTGGTCAGGTCTTCCTTCGGAAGGAAGTGAAGCCGTTGGTCCCGGTTCATAGTCATGAGTCGTTAGGTAGGGTCTAGGTGGTGGAGTCGTCTCCCTGGCGTCGGTGATTGTCACCATGTGAGGAAATAGGCCGACGGAAAATAAATAAGTAAAAAAAATGCCGCTACTGTATATGCAAATTAAAATCAGGAAGCGCAATAATGTTTAATAAATATGTCCTCAATGTCATGGAGTGTCGTGTGATACGAATTAACTCAATTTTTCTGTAGGATTCTAGCCTTTAAAAGTTGAGAAATGCAAAACCCGGTCGTACTTTCATCAAAACATTTGAAGATGCTAAAAGTTGTCGCCATGTTTGATTAATAAATTTTGCATTTTTATTTATTTATTTATTGATGATTTGCACGTTGGATTAATAAATTTGCACGTTGAAGTTATGATATATGTTTGAAAAGCTGTTGTAAATGTAGCACCGGAACGTGATTTCAAGTATTGAAGTATTTATTGTTTCGGGATTAAGTAAGGATTTAACACCATCAAATAGAACATGCAATGTGTTGTATTTATCATTGAGTCTTAAAATGGGCATGAAGGATACATCACTGTAACATTCTTTTTAAGGTGTACTATTGATCGACGACATGACGGGGACATAACATGGTTGTTCATACCATAATCTTTTGATCTGTGGATAGAACCGTATATAAAAGAAAAGTAATTTGTTTTCAATTGTCTTTTTTATCTTTATAGAAAAAAAGTAAACCACTCCTATGAAATATCATTTATCAAATGTTATCATCATAGTATAAACGAAACTTGAACTATGTCATCGACTTGAATATTACAAATTGATCTACATACTATACAATGTGAAATAACAGTTAAGTGATCAATCACGGTAAGCTTTATTGTTGCATAAGAGGTTGAAAAAAATATCGCTATTACCAAGGACGAATGAATTTAAAACGTCTTCAATAAACTAATATGATTAAAATAATCGCTGTATCAGTAGAAGTTCCGCATTTTCAATTGACGTGTTAAATCTGAGATTTGATTCTGTGAATGGCGTATGATGATATAGATGAAATAAGAATACGCTAGATTTCAAAATTACATTGAAGTTCTCAATTTTAGGATTTTTATTAAATGCTAAGACATAAAGGACCACCCTAATGGAAAAGAGTTAAGCCACCCTAATTAAAAATCACGAATAAACCGTAGCCAACGAGCTTCGATGATGAAAGTAGGTGTTCAAATACAATTGTTTTCGACTTGTCATTCAAATTCTATTTTTTTCATAAATTTTCGACCCTTATCTTATGGAAAATAAGTGAACCACCATATTGAAATATATCATATAATATGCTAGAAGCTTCCAACGATGATATTGGATGTGTTTCAATACTATTGCCATGAATATCTCAGCAGTTGAATCCAAATACTTCAAGACAAATTTTATTGTCTCCCCCAACTCGAAATAAGCTAAGTCCCAGAGAGTCGATTTTTGTCAAAATAATTTTTTTTTAGATAATACCAAATCTTGACGTGTGATGCACTTTGAAGACTTTTGGCATAAAAAACAATACATTCGATTACGGAAATTTCTAATACTTCTTGAGAGAATTGTCATGGGTCAAAAAAGTCAAACTTTGACAACTTTGGAAGTCCTATTAACGAAGTTTGATTGAGCTCAAATTTAGCATGGGGACTTTTTTTGAGAAGTCAAAACATTGGAGCACTACTTTTTTTAAAGGTGTGGTCCAGTTAGAATTGGATCATAGACTATTGCGCATATTTCTGATATACATTAACGAAATAGTTTTCTGTTTTAACTCAAATGTTCAACTTTATGTAAACTTTAGAGGGAATATACAAAAAAAATCATCTCGATTTCGAAGAAATTTGCGGATTTTTCCCGGAATACGTTTCATCAAACGGCGCACATCATTCTCATCCGTTGTTGTGGAATCTTATTCTACGTGGTTCTCGATTCATTGATGCTTTTGACGACACTGCTATTCACCTTTAGCTTCCTCTTCATAATAGCCCAAAATCTCTGTATCGGTCTGAGCTGGGGTCAGTTTGGTGGGTTGAGTTCTTTCGGTATGAACTGAATCTAGTTTGTTTCATACCACTGTAGCACTGTTTTACTGCAATGACAGCTTGCAAGATCTGGTCAAAACATGAAAGGTTCATTGTGGGATCTGATGAATGGCAATATTCGCTTTTGGAGACATTGCATTCTGTGCAGCTCTGAATAAAATGTCTTATCAGTGATGAAAACCTTGGTCTTCCTACCACAGCTAAAGATGCCTTGCCAAATCATGTATTTACGTGCAAATTTATCTGCAAACACAAACTTGAATTTGGCAAAAACATCTCCCCGAGCCGCACAGTGATCGGAAAAGCCTTTTTTCACGGCGAAATTATTAACTCCTAAGGGTTACATTTCCGAATCATGGTGTCTTCTATAAAGTTATATTTAAACAAGTTGTCCATCTTGTGGTGAAAATTTCGTAGTTCCAAACTTTACCGCTAGGGTGGCGCTGATGCAAACTTTTGAACAAAACACAATAGAAGAGTGACGTCAAAGACAAATTTGTAGGTAACATAATTTCAAGCAACTTTGTTAGACACCATTTTGAGAGGTCACAGCAAGCCGTGCTTGAAAAGTGATGTGTCTTGTTTTTGCTGCGTCCTTTTCGCGGAAAATAAAATCAAAAATAAATTCGAAATTCAACATAAAAGAAAAGCGAAATCATAAAATCTCCACGTATTTTGTGTAAGATGTAATGAAGTTAATCGATTCCTTCCAGAAATGTGTGATGGTCGGTAGTTTTTCCCCGTTATTTTTGTTTTTTTGTGCTTCGCCGCCGCACCCGGAAGGAGAGTTAATAGCAGCTTCGTTGTGTTTGTTAGTGCTGTTTGTATTGTGACACGCGAACATAAATGATTAAATTAGAGTATTTTTCCGCTTTGCCGCGAGTGACTTGGTGATTATGAGCAGTTTAGAAGTCGATATAGAGTAGCCTCAGAGCGGAAGATTTTGATTGTTGGCAGAGTGTGGAGAGAGAAAAAGGAAAACCAGTGCAATGTAGAAAACGGCCAATTGCTGGTAAGAAGCAAAAAACGAAGCTAACGCGCATGCGCGCGTGAATGACTGGCATATAATTCCAGTTGCACTCACTCAGCACACGGTGTACAAATGGAGAGCTGTGAAGTTTTTTTTTTTCGTTGAACAATGATTGTGATTTTTCAAGTTAGATTTTTTCTCGGAAGTGTTTTTTTACCTGTGATTTTTATTGTGCGGGAAGTACTAATTGTATTCGGGCCGTTCCTTTCGAAAAGGATGATGTGAAAATATTAGCCGAATAGCAGAGTGCTACTTCTGTAGAGACATAAATGCATCCTTTAGCATCACAAAGAAGCCGTCCAAATGAAGACTGAAGATCAGCAACAATATCCGGTGAGATCTTTCTGAATTTGAACGATACTGCTAAATACGTGCCATCATCAAAACTATAAGATTTGATGATGGAAGTGTATGCACAGTACCTATGTCCATTTGATGTTTATGCGGAGCTTGTTGTAAGTGAAAGTGACCTCGGAATGGACGTGAGTAACCAGGCATTCTGCAATGGGTCATTGGAACCCAACAGAGCTATCACCTTCAAGTACCAGATGTCTGCACTTCTGCTCGACGAGTCACACCATCCTTTCCTGGAATCGTTTGGACTACCCGTCCTCTACCCGGCGATTACGAGTACGTAAGCTCCTTCCAACGACGCCAGAAGTTGTCCAGAGTGTGTTTTATCAGATTCCAACCACTCCGCAGGGCCGTATCAGCATCCATAGGGAACTGTATCTAGTGGAACGAAGGTGAGTGGTCGTGAGTTCACCTTACAATCAGCCTGTAAGGAAAATTTTGTGCACTCACAATCAGAATGCAGGGGCGTCCCACCGGTGGATTGCTAAAAGGCTTGGAATTGAAAATACAACTGTGTTTCGTGTAATAAGAACCTTCCAGGAGCGTCTGAGTGTCCAAAGGAAGGAAGGGAGTGGTCGTAAAAGTGGTCCAATGGACAGTAAAATGGCCAGGAAAGTCGTACAACAATTCAAGAACCGTCCAAACATGTCAATTCGAGATGTCCCTAAAAAGTCTAAGGTGTCAGTCGGTTTTGTGCAGAAAACCATGAAGCGTGCTGGGTTACATGTTTACCAAGTGCAAAAAGCCCCAAACCGGAATGAAAAACAAAACATCACTGCGAAAACCCGCGCCCGGAAACTTTACACGAAGCTGCTCACCAAATCCGGTTGCATCGTGATGGATGACGAAACATACGTCAAGGCCGACTTCCGTCAACTTCCTGGGCAAGAATATTTCGTTGCCAAGTCGAAGTTCGATGTTCCGGAGGATGTTCGAAAGAAGAAACTATCGAAATTTGCAAAGAAGTTTCTAATCTGGCAGGCGATTTGCGGATGTGGTGAAATAAGTGCTCCCTTCATCACTTCCGGAACAATAAACAGTGCGATTTACACGGAAGAGTGCCTTAAGAAGCGTCTCTTGCCATTCATTAAGAAGCACAAAGGATCAACTCTGTTTTGGCCTGATCTAGCATCCTGCCACTACGCTCGAAACGTATTGGAGTGGTACCGAGCCAACAGAGTCAATTTTTGTGCCAAAGGATATGAACCCACCAAATTCACCGGAACTTCGTCCAATTGAAAAATTCTGGGCAATTATGAAAACGGAACTTCGCAAACATCCCAAAACTATACAAACAGAGCTGGAATTGAAGAAAATTTGGGTAAAAATAACAAAAACACTGGGAAAATCGGTTGTACAAAATTTGATGGGTGGAGTGAAAAAGAAGGTGCGGGCATTCGGGATGGGAGACGAAATTGAATAAAACAAATGTTGTTAATCAAAACTCATTAGTAGTTCTTCATTTCCTGAAAATTTCAAGAAAATCCGATAATCAGTTTAATTTTGATGGGTATATATGTGTGTGCCATTTTTATCGAATACACCCTTTAAAAGCGCGCTGGAATAGTTTAGACTACTTCGGTGCATTTTGACCATAATGATACAAGCCCACAGAACTTACCTGAACTACGTCTGAACGAAAATTTCACTAAACAACCTCCAATAATTGATCCAATAAATGTAAACTGATAAATGAATTTCTGTCTGTCTGCCTTTCTGGTCCTTATAGAAACTATTGAACCGATTGGCGTGAAATTTTGAATGCAGGCGTTTTTGGGGCTGAGAAACGTTATTAAGATGGTTTGAGACCTCCCCTTTCTGGAAAGGGGGGCTCTCATACAAATGAAACACACATTTCTTCATAACTCGAGAACTAATCAAGCAATTGGAACCAAATTTGGCTTGTAAAGTATTTTGAAGGCAAGAAATGTTTCTTTGGTGGGGTTCAAGAACCCTTTCCTCTCTGAAAAGGTTGTGAGGGGCTCGCATGTTTTTTTCTGTGTGCGTAGAACTGCAGTCACTGAATTGACTCATACAAATAAAATCATTTTTACCATAACCCGTAACGCTGGTAGATCACTTCTTTGTCTACCACGGAACCATAAAGACTGATACGGTCAAAATTTGGTCAAGGGAAAACGCGTGTAAATCGGTGAAATCATTTATTTAAAAAATCAAATTAAATTTCTTTTTCAAGTTCAATTAGTATAAAATTCAGGAAAAATATTCAGTTAGGCTTCCGCTTTTCCAAATCCGAATTGCCGGGCCTTACGCTTGACCCCTGCCATCAGATTTTGTACAGCCACCTTGTCCACCTTCTTCGCCGCAGAAAGCCAGTTTGCCTTGAACTGCTGCTCGTCCTTAGCAGTTTTCGGTCTTCTTAAGGTTCCAGCTTGACAATAGCCCAGTATTTCTCAATTGGGCGGAGCTCTGGCGTGTTGGGAGGTTCTTGTCCTTGGGAACCACCTGCACGTTGTTGGCGGCGTACCACTCCATGGCCTTTTTACCGTAATGGCAAGATGCCAAATCTGGCCAAAACAGTACGGAGACAACCGTGTTTCTTCAGGAAAGAGCAGCAGACGTTTATTCAAGCACTCTTTCCACGTAAATTTCTTGGTTGACAGTCCCGGAAGCTATGAAAATGCTGCTTTTCAAGCCACAGGTACAGATGGCTTGCCAGACCAGATATTTCTTTGCGAACTTTGACAGTTTCGTGTGCTTGAAAATATCTGCTACCTTTCCCCTTCCTTTTGCCGTATAAACTCCTGTCCCGGAAGCTGCTTGTAGTCGGCTTTGACGTAGGTTTCGTCGTCCATTACCACGCAGTCAAACTTCGTCAGCATCGTCGTGTTACAGCCTCCGGGATCGCGCTTTGGCCGTCGTATTTTGTTTATCATCGCGATTTGGAGTCACTACCTTCTTGTAAGTCGATAGTCCGGCTCGTTTTTGGCTCGATGCACGGTTGTAGACGATACACCAGCTTATTTGCGGCATCTCGGAGAATAGGTTAGGGTTTCGCTTGAAACTACCGGCAACTCTCTTTGTCGTCTCAGCGGCTTCCGGTTTCGATTTCCCCGATCCAGACTTCCTGGCTGTCGACAAACGTGCCCCAAACACTTTAATTACATTTGTAACGGTTGATTTGGCAACTTTTAGCGATTTTGCCAACTTTGCGTGCAGTAGCTCGGATTTTCGCGATGCGCGAGCAAAATTTTGATACGCTGCTCTTTCTTGCTTGGACGGCATTTTGACAACTGAAGAGTTGAATTCCAAAATCAAAATAGAACAACATTCTACGCACACACACCTTCAAAATGAGGGGTGTTCAGGTTTTTTAAATGCAAAATTGAAAGAAATACGTCAAGTTGATATTGACCAAATTTTGACCGTATCGCCCTTTAGTTCAAATTAATTCAAACTAGGAAATATATTTGTTTTTGTACTCAAAGAAACATATCTTAGTTGTTATTACATTTTATGTCTTGTGAAAAATGACAATCCTCCAGGATTGCTTACCACCGAAAGGATGAAGCTAAAATAACGAAAACTTGGTTAGTCTTCAGTTATGTGAATTCTTATTTTCTATTTGATGTCCTATAGTTTGAATTGGTAAGGAATAAGGTTCTGAAGCACGGTCAGTGTTGGAGTCATTGTTTGTTTTGTTTGCAATAAATCTGGTTTTGACTGATAAAAGGGCGTGCATTTGAAAAGTGAATGTCATCTACAAAGGGTTTAAATTGAAAAAAACTTTCGAAATACTCAGTTGATTGCTCAACAAGCACAAACAAGCGGCAACTGCAACAATACCGAATGCTTCATCGTTTCTCGGATTGTGATGAGTAACTCGGCTTCTGTCGTCAGCCGAGATGCGGTACAATATGATTTTTGCGTTCTATGAACTCAGAAACTACTACTTAACCGATCGGTGTAAAAATTTGTATGCATGGTTTTTGGGGCAGTGCAAGGTTCTTATCTGGAAGGGGGGAGGAGGCACTCTTACAAAAGAAACATACATTTCTGCATAACTCACGAGCTAGTCAAGCAAATGGAAACAAATTTGGCAAGTGAACGTTTTTGAAGGTTATGATTGTATGGTGGTTTGAGACCCCTTCTCCCTCTGGAAGGGAGGTTCGCATACAAATGAAACACAAATTTAATCAAAATATGAGAATTATCCAGGTGACTTAAGCACAATATGTGTATTTTTCGGGTAAGAAGCATGTTCTGATAGAAGTTTGAACTCCTTCTATTTCAAATAAAAAACTCATTCAGAAAACAACCATAAACGTGCCGGTTCTATTAAATGTTCATTCATTTAGTTGCAATTGTAGCAACGCTTGCACCGGGTTCAGCTAGTATATGTATAAAACTGCTCTAAAAAGTTTGTTCTCATGCGATGAATGAGACTTTATGGTAAATTAACTGTGTTGCAATAATCTTGTGTTCGCTCTTTAATATTACTCTATCATTAACATCTGATTGCAAGGAAGCGTCCAACGTGGTTATTTATCATTTATATAGAATCACTGATTTTTTTTCCAATTCATATATTTGTACAGACTCAATCGAGTCAACATTACAGAGCCAAGTTTTCATATTTATAGACATCAGTTATCTTAAATCTTAAATAAGTTAGGAGAACCGATTACTCGGTCGTCTCGAGGTTAATAGGAATAGCAATTTAATGGATGGGGAGCTGGGCATTCACTGAAACTTGCACATTGAGTATGGATGGTCAATCCCTGCCCCATTCAATTGATTCGTTGTACAATTTCATAAACTCTGATCAACTACGGAGTAGAAATCATTTGATTTGTACAGTCAGCTTAAGTTAAGCTAAGCTCAAAGGAAGTTTTTAAGGACCAATTTTAAAATCGAACAAATACAGTGGATAAAAAATATCAAAATTTCATTCTAATTTCCCTCCCTTAAATTCATCATTGTACTCGCCAACCCCGATATAGTCTACCACCAATTCGTATGAATTGTTTTTCACGATGCAGACTGATCTGCTCTCACAAAAAAAAGGTATTCAAATCGCTTGAGCGAGGGCATTGGGCATGACAACAGATTGTCAGCTCTCCATAGGTGAACGAATTCACGGGTTTCTCTCTCCTTTGTTGCACCTCATGGAAATTAATAAAAGAAGGCAGTTTGTTCCGCCTTTGCTTTTCCGCGTGTTTTCTTTGTTGGCTGGATGCGCAAATTGGAGCGATTCAGAGAACAAGCAGGCGGTGGGACGGTGCGGATGTGGTTCTGTCACCCCTCCCCCATGCTGCGATGCGACAGTTCGGCTCTCTGCTGGCAAGTCCCGCCGCCGTGAGTAACACGTGTCAGTGGGGTTTGTGAATGAGGGGAAAAAATGTATTCAAAAATGGTTTATTGCCCGTTGTTGGAGTGCTGTATAACTTTCTGACTTTTATTGTCTTACCTTGCGGCGTGAGGCGTGGAGCAGAGTTGTTGTTGTTGTTGTTGTTGTTCAGACAGAGGATCGCACTGAGTGGCACACTCTCATGTGGGCTTATTGAAAAGACATTAACGTTTTTGTTCGCGAGAATGTTTTTCGAGACAGGCAATCAAAGTTATGAGAAATGGCATTAAAAATTCATTTCTCGCATTATGCGTGGACAAAGGTGTGAGAACTGAGGAAAAAATGCCATCTGGATCTCGGTATATTACTTTTTGATTAGGGTTTTTTTTCGAAGACTATCAACATGGTGTCCCGTGAATATCATTAGTTAAATTAGTTCAACAAATGAGGAAGAGAAAACTGGAAATCAAATTGCCTTCTGCCCCCCTTAAGAATACCATACTTATGCTCTTTTGACCTCCTTTTTGCCGAGAGCAATACCTAGAAGACCGATATCAACAATCCACTTGAGTTTGTTGGTGTTTTCTTGAATTCATTTCCAACGAAAATTAATTCACTACGGGTGACGAAACCCTTATGGAGCTTCCACTCCATTTTTTTTCTTTCATTCCTCCCTCTCAGGTCAAATCGGTCAAAGCTACTGGAAAAACAAATCAATTAAACCTAATCGCCAAGTGGGTTGGAAAAATAAAACCATTTCAACTGTTACCTTCGGCAAGATGAAACAACGGCGGAAAACAAACAAGAACCAGCCATGGACTGATGAAACAAGCATCCAATTTGAGAAAGGAAAAAAAAAAATAACAGACTAAAGAGCAAACGAAAATCAAACAACCCGCAGCGTCAAAGGCCAAACAACAGGCCCCTCCATCAAAAGCGTCGCCTTCGTACGACGGCAGGTACCTGCTTAATCCGGAAAACTTTACTCCGTCCCGTACTTCGAGAGTTGGAAGAAATTGAAGTGGGCTCAAAGTACGATTGAAAGGAAGCGGCAAAGTGCGAAAAAAAAAATCCCTAAGAGGTGTGAGGGAGCAAAAATGACTGGCCGGAAAATTAACTTCACACCTCACTTCCTGGAAAAGGCAGACGACTAGGGTAGCGTTTGAAGAATAAAGGAGAGGAAAAAAATGGAGGAAAAAGAGAAAAAAAAATGTCGGCACCCCAATGCGCCTGGAAGTGAGGGACACGGCTGCTACTTTTCAGATTGAATGAGAGAGGAGGGTAGAAAATCAAGCAAATCTTGTAATAGGACTTGGGTGGGTGATTTGAGGTGGCAGGTATTGACCTTTTTGTGATTTCGGAATACTTCTGAAAACGGTAGATAAATCATTTTCTGTTTGTAGCTTCCTGGTAATTAACTTAAGATGATCAAACGCCAATCCAGCTTGGATGAAGCGACTATTTGGATTGCTGCCAGCCGTGAAAAGTGTCCTTTCCGCCTTTGTTCATGAATGGTTTGGCTTGTTGTAACGACAGTGAAACGGCAATACATTTTTTCTGCATTCTATTATAGCAGTTTAAAATTTAAATTCATTTGCTTCTAGATTGTAAACGTTCATGTTTACAATTCTTTTGATGGATGTATTGCTCCGTCCAGAGAAACTAATAATTTTCTTTCTGAGCTACTATTAAGGTGCTGCCACACGGCGCTTGAAATATATGCTCTAGTTCACTATGATATAGCCGTTATAGATATTTATATCATAGTTCTATGAGATTCGAGAAACAGTTTTGCAAAAATATGAGCTATGAAGTAAAAGAAGCTATGTAGTAGAAATCTTTGCCACAGCGCTATCACTTAACTTTCTTCGGTGTACACAGGATTGATTTTCTTTGTGGTCGCAAATACTCAGTTGCGAGCTTTTAAAAATAAATTTCGGAAGTAATCATGAGCATATTCGGTAGCTATGGACAGAAAGGAAAAAATTGAGAATTTTTCGGGAAGTTGTTCAAAAATTTCAGAGGAAGTTCTTCCGAGAACTTCAGGGAAGTTCTTCAGAGGATTTCAGAGAATTCTTCAGAGAAGCTTCGGGGAAAGTTCTTCAGCGGAACTACAGGGTAATTCTTCAGAGGAGCTTCTGGGAAGTTTTCCATAGAAATTCAGGAATTTTTTTTTAGAAGGTCAGAGATGTTTTTCAGAGAACTTCGGTGAAGTTTTTCAGAGAACTTTGGGAAAGTTCTTCTGAGAGATGTGGGAAAGTTCTTCATAGAAATTCAGATAATTCTTCAGAGAAGTTCGGGAAATTCTGCAGAGAGTTTTGGGAAAGTAATTTCAGGGAAGTTCTTTATAGAAGTTCAGGGAAGTTCTTCAGAGTAATTCATTCAATGTTCTGCAGAGAACTTCGAGGGAGCTCCTTAAAATAACTCTTGAAATTTCTTCAGAAAAGTTCGAGGAAGTTCTTCTGGAAGGTCAGGGAAGATCTTCTGAGGAGTTCAGGGCAATCGATTAAATTCATTGCTTTGAGGTTTCAAATTATTCTTATATACCGGTTCTTAGAGCAGCGAGAAATGAAATAAATTTTGAATGACAGTGGTTTATTTCAAATGTGTATATTATTGAGAAGAGCAGTCTGTTAATTTCCACGTGACTTTGAAGAAAAAACGGCAATTTTCTAATTGTGTAGGAGCGTTAAACGGAGAGCACGTTAGTATGATAGTTCTTTCAAATAGCGCCAGTGATTATTTAAATTAAAGAAAGTAGTTCAGTATCATTCTAATGGCTATGGTGAATGCTGAATACAAGTTTTCGTATGTCAACATAGGAGCAAAAGGAAGGATCAATGATGGTGAGGTATTTGCCGATTGCTGTTGCGGAATCTGATGCAGGATCTTCGGATCCTGAGATGCCTGTTTCGGCTCCGATGGTGGGCAAATTGAATGGCTCACTTGATGCGAGGACGATCAGCTGCTCTTGAGACATTCAAAAATTATTTTCTCTTCATAGGCTTGCTCAAATTTGTTATTCAAGTTCCTTAATGCCATCGCACATTTGTTATACAAGGCAATATTTAGCCATCAGCGTCTCCAGCAACGAGTTGTTTGATTTACCCAGAATAGTGGCCTGATTTTTGTTTTTTTTTTTATATTCCGTGGGTTCGAACACGATTTCAATGCAGTTCAAGAGAAACGGCATCTCATCATATGATGACTTTTTTCGCTTCAAATTGCGCACTGCTGGTGTTGGTATCGACCTACCCGTTTTTTTTTTGGAGTCATGGATCAAATTCAAAGGTTGAATATCGGAACTGGTAGAATCGTAATCTACGTTATCATCTTGAAAAAACTTAGTACTTAGCTAGGCATCAAAACCCTCTGGTTTAGATTTTCTTCAGATCGGAATTGCAAAGCCAAATAATACATTCACTTTGAATCGCCTTCCTTACCAATTTTACTTTCAGCCAAATTTTTCTAACACCAAGGTAAGCAATCGACCGGCCATTACAAAATATACGCGAATAATGCACGACATTAATAGATAACGGGAAAAGGAAGGGACCATTGAGGGCACTCCAAGTGAACACGATTTGGATAGGAGCATAAGACTTGTCTCCTCCATATCATTAACATTTCGTGGAACGAGGGGCCTCTTCAATCGAGGACCGATTCTAATGCACGTGGAGTGTGACACTTAGCTTACGGAAGGAGATTCTCTTCCTATATTCACAGGTTTCACAGAAAGTGTCATTTGGCGCTGGGCCCTCCCAAGCGATTTTGGCCCTTCATGCTGGAGCTTGATGATCATAAACAACAGTAGAATCATGATCAGATCGTTTTCGAGATTATTCCACTGCTAAGGAAAAGTTACCTTGCTACAATAGATGGTAGTATCTCATCCAATCATCGTCATCATCATCATCATGTCAAACCGATTGACAACCCTAGCAAAGGAAAATAACAAGCTGATATCATATTAGTAACAAGTTCTGTTATCCCAGTTATCGTTTTGTTTTCCACTGTTATCACATAACAGATTTGGATTATCACTATTGGCAAATTTTGTTATCATATGTTATTATTTTGAACACCATTTATTATGAACGTTATTAGTTGAATTGTAAAACTATGAATATTTCCAGCATATTTGAACAAGAAATTTTGCTTTTAATCATATTATGTTTTTAGTTATCAACGCGAGAATTTGATTTCAAATTGATAAACAAATTTGATACTATTTCCAATAAAATTGCTTACAATAATAGGATTTGTTATCATGATGTTCAACGAGTATTTTTTGTTATTCATTCTGTTATTTTGGCTGTTTGTCAGCCTGAATGATAACGTATTCAGTGATCAAAAAATGATAACCTGGTAATAGAACTGTTATCAATTTGCGATATAATCGCTTTGCTCGGGGAAGCTCACACGCAGGAAGAGTCAGTCTGGATACAGGAGGCTGCTTGTGTTCCCAGCGGAAAAGGTCGCAACAAAGAAGCGCATTAATTTTTTCGCTTCGTCTCTCCGTCGAACTATAAACATATATAGGAAGGAACTTGAATTGAACACGATCCGTGTTTTGCTCGTAACATGTATAATTTTATTTTTTGCGGATCAAAGACATCTTTTCGAAAGGAAAACTAGAAGGCTCAAGTTTGCCTAGGAACTGATTATTTAGAGCCATAGACAAGAAAGTTATGGCCTTTTTCGAAATTTATCCGAAGATTGCAATTTTAAAACATGTTTTGTTATATTTCAATTTATTGTTGATTCCTGCATTGTGAAACATAAAAAGTATCACTCATATGTTTTAAAAACGAAAAGAATTGTAGTTCCAGTCTTACAACGGCCTAACAGTGTTCATCTTACCGAACATGACACGATAAACACAAATTATCAGAAATTGTTTCACTTTAGTGATTTGTTTGGAAGTACCATTTGGATCATAAAAATACACAAAAATATCAGCCGTACAAATGTTAACCTTCGATATCGATGAAATTTCACACCTAGTAACACAACCATTAGATAATTGCTATTTTAATTATACCAACAGTATCGAACATTGAAACCTGGTAGAGGCATGCCGAATGGGTGTATTCCTCCAAAGCACATGAAAATTGAAGAATAATAAAAAAATGAGGTTAGCACTTGTCAGCGCGATAGTGTTGTCGCTGTGAATGTCAAAGTGGCGCTGTTCCATCTTACAAACTTTCCTATAAGATAGACTGTACATCTTCTCATACGACCTCCCGCATCAATCCATCAAGGTCCAACTCCGGAGTGTCTATGAAGGTGGCATGAGTTCTCAGCATCTTCTTGGTACACTCCCAATCAACACCTCCTCCACCTCTTGCTGATCATAAGGACCTAATCAGGTGCTGTGCTAAGAGATCGATGGATGAAGAGCCTGTCATACTCAAGGCAGCTCGTATGGCACTTCCATCGTGTCTACAACAGCCAATCCAGGACTATGTATGGTCGGAACATGCAATGCTATGCTATGCTAATATGATTACGATAAAGGAACCTATTATTGTTAGATAGTTTTCTGAGGTATTCTCCGGGAAAAAGTCTAGCAAGTAAAACCGGATCTGCGAATGTTCGCTTCCGCATTCGTGAACTGTTTTATCGGCAGTAACGAGTCGGTGCTGGCTTTGATGCATTTGCAGGCCGTATTTTTCTGCAATGTCAAATATATTAATAACGCTGACACTAGTACCAGAGCTACGTAAAGCATCAAATTCATTTTCGTAAATTGTAACATTTACTTTCTGTGTGAACCGCTACCTCACATAACTGAAGAAAATTGTCAATGAAAGGATCACGTAGGGGAACATCTTCGACTTTAGTGATATTGTTCCCAATTTCACATTTCAACTTCAGTTTCCCGAATGGTGGGCTATTGGCTGTGAATCCCGGGCATGATTGGGACACGATACTGCACGGTCTTGCCTGTATTACCGCAGGTGTAGTAGAAAATCCTTTTCTACCGCAGTTCCAACACACAGGCATTGTTCTTTCTTCAATTGACCTCAACTACGTCGCTGTTCCGGTTGGACTATTCTTCTTTCTTTTGGTCTTCCATTCCCTCCTTTTCGCAATTTCGTTTACCTCCTCCGTTCCTGTGCCTGATGAGTACGACCGTTCCGATTCGGCCGTCACTTCTAGATTATGTACCGCATTGGGATGTCTGGCTGGACCCTCCCGTTGCTGTCAGCCAGCCAGCCAGCCAGCCAGCCAGCCAGCCAGCCAGCCAGCCAGCCAGCCAGCCAGCCAGCCAGCCAGCCAGCCAGTCAGTCAGTCAGTCAGTCAGTCAGTCAGTCAGTCAGTCAGTCAGTCAGTCAGTCAGTCAGTCAGTCAGTCAGTCAGTCAGTCAGTCAGTCTCTCTGTCTGTCAGTTATTTTCAATCTGAGCGATGTCTTGATGAAATCGTTCTCCATGTTCATCTGAAACTGCTTCCATGTTCTCTGGGAAGAAGTCCAGATGAGAATGAAAGAACTGATGTCTTAGTGACACAAAACACTCCAGTGTAGCATACGAATTATGTGGCTCTTGCATGATGTGTACATAATCTAAAGATTATTCATTTATAAGGAAGTGAGCACAGACGTTTTGGAACGCATTCCACGCTCGTAACTCTGGTGCGTTAAAAGTTTGGTGAAAACAGTCATCTTTGAAGAGTTTTCGAATTTAAGGGCCAACAAATACTCCTTCTTTCACTGTGACTTTGTTCAATCTCGGAAATTTCTCCTCGAAAAATATAATGGTTCTCCTAGGATATCCAGCTTTTTTACAAAAATTTGCAATGCCGCTACCTTATGTTCTGCACAGAGATTTCACTGATGTTCTGAGTATTTGATTTTTTACAAAGTGTTTCAATGTTCTCATAAGTTTCCTTCATGTGATCTGCAAATGCAACTGGCACTGTAGCAAGTGTTACCTTCAATCTTTTACTTACAGTGTGCCTTCAATATTTTAATTTTTGTTTCATCAACGACGAAGTGTTGGTTGGTGTTCAAAAAATTTTGCTCCTTACTGTGGGTATACAATTTTGTAACCCACTGTGCTACTGACTGAATGTCTATCTAGCACTTTCAGAATTGATTTATATGTTGTGTTTTACAAAAGGCGCAGTATGGCAGGCAATTGTGTCTATGTCTACTTTGGACTCCGAATGACGCTAAGATCGGACTAAGTTCGCAGAACCACAAAGTTGACCAACTATAAGGCATTAATAAGACCGGTAGTGGAGAGCCAACATGCTCTTGGTGTAATTGAATGGAAGTAATATGGAACGGTGGTGTGCAGATGGAAGACGGAACGTGGAGGAGGCGAATGAACCACGAATTGCATCAGTTGCTGGGAGAACCTCTCATCGTGCACATCGGTAAAATTGGTCGACTACGATGTGGTGGGCATGGCGTAAGAATGTCGGATGACAGCCCTGTTAAATGGTTCTCGAAATCGAACCGACAGGTACAAGAAGAAGAGGCCCTTGCGACGAGCAAGGGTAGATCGATCGAATGAGAGTTACAGCCTGCCGGACTCTCCGCAGACAGCGAGGCTGATGAGGCTTAAATAGCCATGGATCGAATACAATGGAGACAACTCCAGTGTATAGCGGAGGCCACACCGGCCTTAGCCTGATTGGTAGGGTAAGGTATCGTTATTGTTAGACGAGATTTGTTGCCGGTATTCTGCAGCAAATCATCGAGTGAACTATCCAAAAGCCTACGCAGATATGTGGAAAACTTTTTTCATTAGACTTCTCATGTTCCGCTTTAGCTCATTCGAAATGAGCGAGTTTTGGTGGCCTTCTGAATGCAGTTTAGTCAAGATTAATTTTCTAAAACAAAGTATGCTAATTTGCTTAGACAGACAAAGTCTTGACACACTTAAAGTTTCATTCGATTTTGAAATGGTGTTGCCTACTCAGAAGACGAGTTGTGGCAATATTGCCGTTGGACACCTGGTTAGACATCTTTACTCAGCACGATTGCTTCTATCTGACCATTTTGCTGAACACTACAGACTTTTTTCACCAAGTATTTTATACAGCTTTTAACAGGGTTTCAGGCATTGAAACGTTTTTTTCACACTTAATCCCACATCTTTTTCAATTGCATATACGTAACAGTCCGATTGGGGCATCCCAAGTAGCACACTACGATCATTATTAGTTGTAGTAACTTGATTATAACTTAGCAAGTCATATTTATGTTTTCTCAACCAAATGGCAACAAGTGTGCTACTTGGGATAATATCGGTTTAAATCGGAGAGAGTCGATGCAACTGCTCGGTAACTTAAGATGGAACGATCCTAAAAATAATGATGATACCCCGTTTGACATACGGATGTTTGGCCAAATGGACGTAAAGAATTTTGGCCGAATAAACTTTTGGCTGAAGGGACTTGTTGCATAAAGACGTTAGGGCCCAATACAAATTTGAGCAGAAGGTACATAATAATTAAGTTTTCTTAAATCTTGGAAAGTGTGCAGTTTTCTGCCTGATTGTTTGTGTTTCCCCAACACATTCTTCCAGGAACTTTTGAGATTCAAAGCAATATAATATTTAGTTAACAATTTATATTCAACCATGTTTAATAATTCAAATGTCTTGTATGCTTGGTTATGGAAATGTGAAAAAAGTTAGTCGATATCAAATCATATATTCATTTTCCTTTTGATCTAAAATAAGCAGCAATTGCCTCTACAAAGTCGTTCAGATTATATAGTTCAAAATTTATAATAATTTCGAAAATATTTCTTCTTCTTTTTAGAGTTCCAAGCTTATTGCTTTTGCACTAAGCTTATTGCTTGCTCTCAACTTAGTGTTCTAAATGCACTTCCACAGTTCTTAGTTACGAGCTTTCGATGCCATTGTCCACATTTTCGGATTAGTATATTTGTGTGGCAAGTACAATCATCAAGCCCAGGGAGTCTAGAAATTTTCCTTAACGAAAAATTCCTAGATCAGACCGGGAATCGAACCCAGCCACCTCCAGCATGGTGTTGCTTTGTAGCCGTAGCTTTACCGACTGAGCTAAGGGATGATCCGAATATATGTTTATCTCTAATAATTTCAGCAATTTTTCGATTTCCGTCGGAATTGGCAGCTAATATTGAAGTCACTAGCCCATTGGTGTACTTAAATTTCAAAAACTTTGTTCAAAAGATAATCATACCTATTATGTTTATGGCCAAATGGCTGAATACTAATTATTGCCTTTCTGAATTTAAAAATTTCGGTTTTTCAGTGAATCGGCATAGTTGAAACTTAATCAGAATACTTATTACTGCAAATACGCACACATATTGATAAATTCTATGAGTAATAAGTCTAAAATGTTTCATTACATCGAGATTCTACGTAATGCGTTTGAGAATATCTTTGGATTCTTATTTCCTTTTCTTAGCAATACATATATGCTGATAGTTATTTTCGACCAAACGGCCATTCGCCCAACCATCCATATGCCAAAAATCCATATGCCAAAACTCCCACTCCCAAAAAAAATGGGCTTAACAATATCTAGAAGCATGGTTTGAGTGAAAATTTCAAGTCTTTACTATACCTTTCACGTGTAGCACCGCCGTACTGTTGACCAGGTTATCCATCAGTGGTAGAAAGTTGTTGTAGGTGATCGTTTCCAGCTGGTTTGAGTTGAGATTCAGCATCAGGACCGCTGGAACGCCAGTGAAAATACCCCGTTCCAGCCGCATCAACCGGTTGTTCTCGAGATTCAGTTTGCGCAGGTTGTTTAGTCCATCGAATGCACGAGCTGATAGTTTCTGAAATATGTAAAGTAATTTAGTAAATAGATGAATGCAAAAGCAACATTTCTAACTGCACACTTGTTGCAAATCAGATGAAGATACCTAAATGCAACTCGATGGAAGTCACAATCCACTTACTGCAACCAATTATGTCAGTTTTGTGTTGCTTGGGATGCAATTGTTGTTGATGAAGCAAATTTTGGTTGTGGTTCAACCAATTAATTGTTCCCTAAATTTTTCATTATTAGATTTCAGATTAGTTCTCATGGAACGTATTTTCTGAGCCAACTCACGATAGCCGCCACCCTTGATTGTTTCAATACTCGAAAATTATTCTGCAATTCTCAAAAATTGCTTGACTACTCGAGAAACTACACTCTTAGAAAATATCATGTAAATTTTAGTCTACTTGGGTGCTCGTTAGACTGAAATTTGCGTCTGTTCTTAAATTTACAAGACCATAAAAAATCAAAAGAAATTCGATTATTATGCATATCATGCAATAAGAAGTTAACGGAATTTGTGACTGTCGTAGCGCGTGAAATCGACTGCGTTTAAAATAGGTCTGATGTTATTTTTCAAATTTTTGCGGACTTAGATTTGAGGCTAGCTTAGGGGCTGTTGTAAATGTTGGATCCGAAACGTGTGTCGGTGTTAATTATATTGGGTTTCAAATTAAGGTTTAATTGCACATCAAATAGAAAACACAATTGAAGCATGTTTATTTCGGAGCTTCCCGGATTACATCACTAGTAATATTCATTGTTTTTAAGAGTGTATGTTTTGCAGAATATCAGACTATAAAGAGATGTGTTCAAAACTGCACAGATAAAAATGAATTTTCTACATCATCTAATGCAATCTAATATTTCATGTGAATTTAAGTGAATGAACGCCTGAATCTAGCCTGTTGTATAAAAGTTTCAACACATTGTTGTATGGCGCATGAGAGATTGCAAACAATTTCGTTGCCTACGCTTGATTTGTCTTGAAATTAAACGAGGGGAAATTTCACGCACTTGCAAAAATAAATTATTCTTCTGTGTAGTCAAAAAATTCAGCAATATTGTTGAACACGTTTGTCACCTTCAAGAGAGAGGACAAAAATGTGTTAATTCTAAGCAGCAGGCTTGTCAACCCCGTGACACTCGTCCATCAAATCAACTCCATCAACAACTATACACTCACACCTCGTCTTACCCTTACCTCAATATGATTGTTGTCCAGATGTAGCTCCTGAAGACTCCATAGCTCCGCGAACACCGTATCTCCAATATATCCGATATTGTTGGCCGAAAGCTTCAGAAACCTCAAATTTCCCAACCCCTTAAAGCTTTCCCTTGACAGCATCGAGACCTGATTCGATTCCAAATCCAGCTCGTCCAGATTGGTCAAGTGGGCAAACGTATCACCGTGCAGGATCGTCAGGTTGTTGAAGTCCAAATTGAGCCGCTTCAACTGTGGAAGGTTGACCAGTGCTTCCTTGTCCAGTTCGATGATTTCGTTCCGCTGCAGGTTGATCTCTTCCAGATAGGGATGGTTGGCAAACGCAAACGGATGCACCAGTCGGATTTGATTTTTGTGCAGCGTTAGGTTTCGCAGGTCGGTCAAATTCCCGAAGGCATATTCCGGCACATTCGCTATTGTCCCGTACTCGATCGTTAGTTGTTTGAGGAGTTTGAGCGTCATCAGCACATCCGACGGGATGTAGGAAAGGTTGCCACGCTTCTGAACGGTCAGTTTCAACTGTTCCAGTGTAGTTTGCGTTTGAAATGTCAACCAATCGGGATCTTTTCGAGGTATTTCCTCTCCAAAGATCCAACAACTTGCTTTCTGGGCTTTCACGTGTGGATCTTCCGTGTTGCAGTGGCAGAGTAGTTTCAAGTTGCGATCCTGTGAGCAGAGATTCATCAACATCGGCATTGTCGCACTGATGGGTATTTGATTGAGCTGGGCAGGTTTGGATTTCTTGGAGTCCTTTTCTCGGTATCGACTTTCGGTGGGACTGGTGACGATGCATAGCAGGAGCAACACCAAAGTGACGTGCCGGTAGTAGCAGGACGCCATCGCCGACGGTAGCATGATGTTGGAAGTTGTTCTGAAATAGACGAATGAAGGAAAAGAAAAATCGTTCAGTTTTTATTGCGTTTGATAGAATCATTTTGGTCAATTTCCCCCTTAAACGACATCCCATTTCAGCTCAAGAGATTTCTCACAAACGCATTATATTTCATTACAATTCATTTGTTCAGCTGTAAATAAAAACCTCCATTCCATCAAATCATCCCCGAAATGGCTGAACCGAATAGCTCTTGCCATCATTGTGTGCTGCTGTTTGTGGCGGTAGCTTTCCCGAATGGCGACAGCAATCACTTGAGATCTGCCCATCAATAGCATTTTTTCGCGTCAAACGGTCACGAGGGACCAAGCGAATCAGGCAAACAGGAATAAAAAAAAAAGAAGAGAAACTACCCAAGTTCGGCAAATAATGACAGCCAACAGTAGTGTACCATAACAATCGAATCAGAAACCGTCATCGTAATCGTTCCCCGTTTCTTATTTGTGGCAACGATGGCAAGGACGACGACGACGACGATGACAACAACAGGGACTGCTGACGTCGAAGCATGACACTGATTTGAGCTCTCTCGTTGGCAGGGAAAACTGAAAAACGTGCATCGGTCGCAAGACCATGGGAAGCTGCACGGAAAATCGAAAAATCATCGTCTGTTCCTTTTGAAACCCGGATGCGAGCGCGATGGTAGGGTTGCCAGGTTGGTTTGATTGCGCATAGATTTTCATGGGAGGAGTTCTACGATAGCCATGTAATGTTTTTTTTAAGCAGGTCTGAGCAGGATGGTAATTGATTTTCGTTGAAAAATTACCGTATTTTCTTAAAATTATGCAACTATGCATTACAATTCACTCACGTGCAAAATTCAGCAACAAGATATGCTGTTTTAAGAGATACCTAGTTTGAGCTGATGATTTTCCTTAAAATTTCTGTAAAAAATTTGTTAGTTTATTTATTGAAAAGTGACTTTTTTTATAACATGTTTTCCAGTCATTTAATTGAAATATTATTAAAAATCCATTATGAGAATCCCACTCTTACGTGGAGCTGTTTTGAGTCGCCCCTGACTCGAAGAACAGACGCTCAGCAGGTTGCACCCTTCGAAGAGAGCAGCCCTCTCTCCATGTCAGTGTGATGTGCATCCCTACATCTGCAACCCATAAATACACTAAGGTTTTTTTTTTGCACGGGGATACGTTCCACTTTTAGTATGGAACCGTGTAAAAAAGACTAAATAGAGTTGATAAATTCACATGCTTGAACATTTTATATTGCTTCGATTTTGTTTCTATGCGTTACGATTCGCCGTTGCGAGTTATCGCCGAAAACAACCCGTGTAAAAAAAAAAACATGTAAAAAAACCTTAGTGTAATTACAAGTCAAAAACCTCCAAAAACCAAAAACCACAACAAGTCATTCCACTTGAACCAAACCCGCAGGTCAAATTACGCATAGCCAAGTGCAACCAAATGTGTCGGTTGCGCCACGGCGTTAGAACGCAATCATTCTCTCTCTCTCTCTCTCTCTCTCTCTCTCTCTCTCTCTTTCTCTCTCGTGTTCGATCGTTCGACAAATGCCTATGCAGTCCTGATACCGCTAGGTGCACAACTGGGTTGGACCATCGGGGCACCTTCATTGCCGATCTTGTGAAGATGCACATTTCGGGAACGTTGTACTCTACTTCTTTCACGCTACCTAATAGGTTATTAACATTAAGCCAAACAGTAAAGAATTGTCAACCATATTTTAACCCAACAGAAACTACAAAAAAATGTAATCATAACCAATCACTTGAAAACGCTTGACTGTAGTCCTTACTGGTAATAGCTTTTTAGCTCACCATAAATCGGATGTTACAAGGTAAAAAAAGTCCTTCTCCATTGGAATGATAGAACCTGTCTCATCAGCATACGGCCAAGATCCTAACGGAGTTGGCTGCCCGAGCTTTCCTATCGTTACTCATATCCCATTCGATACCGCGGGGAGATAGGAATAGGAGTTACTGGACAAGAGGGCTGGAATAACAGTGGGATCTGTTTTATACCTGATGTGGTACGCATAGTCGAATTATTAACCAAGCTTTACATTTGATATGGTTGTTGACCTCAAAATCTATAGACTCCAAGGAATTCCAAAACTATTTCTATTTTGTAAATTATACCAAGGACTTCTTTTAAATAAATAATATAAAATACTTAAAATTGACGATATACTTCTCAACATGCAAGAACATGTCTGTTCTTACGGTGGTTGATCTAAAGGTCTATGGATCTTTATTAAGGTAACTCTAGGGTGATCTGAAAAACCTAAAAATGCAGATAGGCTACTGAACGTGTGCCCATGAATCAAAATGAAGTTTTGTGCTTGTGAATACGTAAGAAAAATAGTTTGTTGCCTTTGTTTATCCTTGGTAACCTATACTCCAAGAAATGCTTGGATGATTTTGAACACTTTCAATTGAAAACACACTATTGAATGTGACAAAACAAGGATTTGATGCTAGCAAATATACTATCGTAACCACATAAGTCACTTATCATTCAGCCAAACCTTTTCTTTGCGCTTGTGGCGCCATAAGTGAAAAACGTGGCAACTACTTAACTCTAAATGTACACGCTCAATCTAATCTATCCAGTTTTTGTTATACCTAGCTTTATATACCAAAATTACACAACAGACAAAATGAAACGAATCACAGTCTGTAAGCTAAAGCCCGATTCAAAGTAAATTTGGACGCATTCAAGTGAGCATAACTCAAGAGATAAACAACAAACACGGTTGATCAAAACGTCAAACAAAAGAGTATTTATTCAGCTTTCAATTGATATTCAACAAGTTATTACATTTCATCGTTTCGAACGAACTGTCGCCCTTTACTTATATTCGATGCCATCATGATCTGCACAGTCACTGGTGACAATGTACCGGGGAGCTTACTCCACTTTAAACGCATTTGTTGTGCATTTATCACTTATTTACCACATCCTCAAAGTTTTCGCTTAACAATTGCCCAATATTTTTCCGTTGGTCTGAACTCATAGGGCGAATCGGATGATTAATCTCTTTGGTGACGAAATTAACATTGTTTGCAGCATACCATTCTAGTACCTCCTTAGAGTAGTGGCAGCTGGCTAGACGTTGGTCTTGTATTGCCGAATGAAGGGTAAAATCCGCTTTTTCAGACACTCTTTAATGTAAACCTTCGACGTCATTGTGCGAGATATGATGAAAATCTTGGTTTAAAGGCCACAACTGCAAACTCCTTGCCAAATAATTAGTTTCCGAGCAAATTTATCAACAACCATAAATTTTACCTGGAAGGGACATCCCCATGACTAGTTGCCAGGTAAAGTTTTAGTTCGGGGATTTGTTTATAATTCGTTTTGACAGACTTTTCGTCATCCATTAGAATACAGCCACCAAATTTCGGCAAAACTCGTTCGTATAGTAATCGTGCTCGCTTTTTGGCCACTAAATTTTGTTTCAGGGAGCGATTTGGATGTTTACTGGCACAAAAAGACTAATATCCTTTTCTTGAACGGATGTTACGCACGATGGAAAATTTGGAATCGTATTTCTTTGCCATATCACGTATGGAGACACCTGGGTTGCCTTTCACGTACCTCAACACCTTTCTCCTTAGCTCTTTGTCCCTAGTGCCACTTTTATGATAGATGCGCTGTGCTCTCTCCACAAGCGTAGTATCCTTCTTACGCTTGATTACAAGACACACCGTTGACTTAGGCATTTTAACACTTGTGTTATTTTTGAGGCAGACTACGAAGGATTCTCTAGATGTTTGTGCACAATTAATTTTATTTTCTCAAGTTCCAAGATCCGCAATTTCGAGATGCGTTGATCAATCGAGAAAAACTTTTCATCAGTTTCTTCGTCAATGAAACATCAACAAATGTCAGTCAAACGTTTTTTGTATCAACCACCACGGGCGCGGAGGTGTATGAAACCGTGCGTCCAGATTTACTTTGACTCAAGCTTTAAGGCTCTAACTAGGGAACCGATTTCTGAACAACTCGCAGGATCGTCTGTTGTAAAGAAGTCGAGATTAACAGCTTGCAATTATTTTTTTCAAATATTACGAAGCAGAGATACTTTGATCCAATTTGATAAAATTTTGGCCTGAAAATGTTCCTCAACTGACGCATTGAAAAAAAACCACAACGTAGTTCCTAACGAATACATTCGCAACATTTTATTGTTGGCAAATAGTTGGGACAAACCCACATCAACCTGCTCTTTTGTTGCTAGTTTTACACGATTTTGAAGGAAAATTGATCCTTTGACTTGTCAACCTAGTGTTGGTCACTTCCAATGTTAAGTAGCTAAAACAAGACGATGTTCTTTTATTTGGTGGAACTAATCAATCGGTGGACGATCTGCATCTATTTCCTTCATTTTATCGAGATAGTTGCTGAAATTACACTGTCGTGCTGTTATACACATGAGTTTATATTGATCACCATTATATATCAGTATCCAAATAGGTTAACCGTGCTTAACTGTAATGCGGCGTTTACATGGAGCAACTAAGTGGCAGCAAGTAAGACGATTCAACTGGCTTTCCAAAAGCTGCCAAAAGATTCTTCTTTCTTGGCAATAGTTTAACATATTTAACTTTCTTGTTCAACCAAGCTGATATAGAACTGCTTAATATAACAAAAGTAGTTTTTGAATCATTGTTAATATTTACTAATTTTGCTTATATCGATTAATATACAGCATCGCATTTATGTCAAACACACGGTTTACGATATCTGTTAAATCTATATCAACCGTTTTGTGGCTTCATTGATCCATTATCGTGAATATCAGCACAAGCCCTTTTCAAGTAATATACTGGAAGCCCCTGCCAATTAAGCAATGCGAAAACATAAGGTGAGCAAAGCGAGTGTAAAAAATGATTTTTTGAAGCTGGTTTAGGCAAATTTGGAAAAAATATGGATAATTGTCACAAGAGTATAGATAATTTAGAAACGATTGCAATTATCATCTAGCAATTTTGACCAAAGAAACCATATAAATTTTGTGGGAAACTTTTCCGAATAATCTTTTCCCTAGATTATTTAAAAAGCTCGTATGACCTTTCATTAAGAAACTTTGCTCTCTATATGCTCGTTTCATTACTTTCAATTTATTTAATTTGGTGATGCTTTGGAAAAGTTGAAAACTTAGAGTCGATTTTTTTTTCGGGAAAATTTTAAACACTGATTATTTTTATTATTTTACTTTCATTATAAATATTTTTATCACCAGATTGTCACTGTTGACAGTGTTAAACGGGTGTACATGTGGGAAAAGGAAGTGACTTACATTTTTATTATAGTGTATTCAATGTTTCTTTATTTTAGAAGAAAATATTTTCTTTTCACCATGATATCCAAAAACACTTCGTGTGGACAAAATTTCATATATTTTGGAGAACCATCGGCCTATCCTGTGTGATGGAAAAAAGCCCTAACTAACTAGTCTCAAGGAATGGTCAACATTAATGAGAACGACATTTATTGAAAAAATCACAATTGCAGCTTTTTTCTATTTGGGTTGCAATTTCGACCAATTCATTGCAATCGCAAAATCAAAACGGAGAGAAACGTTACCAATCATTGAGGGGATGTCCATCCTACAGTTTTATAACTATAAAATACGCATTTTAGTGTAAAACTGGGGGTGGTAAGAGTAATTTATGGAGTGTATTGCATTTGTTCATTAATCAGTATACTGTGCATATGTCAAAAAGAGCTTTCTACTCATCGATAAGTCCGATAGATCTCAACAAGTAATGAAATTGAATAGAAGTGTTTTAAAATTGAGCGTGAGGCATTTGTTAAGTTGTATTTCGAAGCAAACGCACACACTTTTGCCACACATCCCCATGCGGGGTAGGTCAAGGCAGGAACGGATCCGCTACCTTTACTGGTAAAAATGTACACGCTTGATCATGCACAAAACTCGCCAATGGCACAGAATCATTTAAGCGATGTGAACCTCTGTTTTTACACTCCATAAAGACCACATGTGATGGAAGTCAATTTCCGATTATAGGTTATGAAAACATCGATAATTTCTCTTCACATCTTTGGTTTTAACAGAAATTGCTGTTCACTACTGGGATCCTTTAAGTTGAGAAGATATTTACAACTTCTAATCAGTAAAAAATAAGGTATTGGTGTATTGGTTTAAAAAAATAATCAGTTTGCATAAAACTAGTCCTGTTTCCTGACATTGCTTCATTGAAATTGGGAAAAATAATTCTGTTCTAGGAGTAAAAACAGCTTATTTTGACGTATCTGCGTTATTCTCAAGAATGCTTTGAAAAAAAATATGTGGTTGCACTGACAATTGAGCTACAATAACCATGAAAATGATCGAATATATTTTTCCATCATCACATTTTTGACTGGTCGTGATTTTAGTGACTATCCTGACATTATAGTAAATGCTGAACCAACTATATTGAATGGTCATTTTGACCATGATTAGAGTCGGATGAAAATCATTATTTTGCCCAAGCCCTACAATGGTAAAATTGACTACCGAACTTTTCTCTGTGTGAGTAAACAATACTCATTAAGAGAGTATATAAGTTTTATTGTGGATACACGGTAGAATGAATTAATCAAACTGAAAGGTAAAATATATTTTGATTGCCTTTTTCATCACCAGATTGGCGCTGTTGGCAGCGTTAAACGGGTGTACATGTGGAAAAAGGAAGTGACTTACATTTTTAATATAGTGTATTCGATGCTTCTTTATTTTAGAAGGAAATATTATCATTTCACCATGAGGCTTTAGGAGTGGATAATAATTTTGCTAGATCAAAGATGTGAAGAAAGAGTGTTGATAATTCCTTTAGTGTACGGCAGTGAAAATTAAATGGAAGTATAAGCCAAAATGAAGAAATTTGAGCGAGGACCAGTATTATATTACTCCACCTTTTCTCTCTGAAATCGACGAGAAAATATTAAGTAAAAACAGACAAACATCGTTCGCATCAAGCTCACTGGTAGTACGTGAGCACGATCAGGCGCGCGTTTTTTTTGCCAGTCAAGGGGATAGCCAGTTCCGTCAGTGTATGGTAGGTTGGAAATAGAATAGATGTATTGAAAAAGGGCAAGGATAAAGTAGTACTCGTACTAAGAACGTTACTATAGCCCAACTTCCCACTATCAGTGGGACATGAGCGCGGACTAACACGTTATTATTAAACTAGAAATTAGAAGAAAAATTAGTATTTTCCATTTAATTCCAACTACCTTTGCTTATCTTGACACATTTGGTTGTCAAGATAAGCAAAAGTAGTTGGAATTAAATGGAAAATACTAGTTTTTCTTCAAATTTCTAGTTACAGGTATTCCACTAAACAGCTCAAACCCTCTAGGACGTTATTATTGCCCTTTGAGGTGACGGATTCGTCCGTGCCTTGACCTACCCCGTACACTAACGGAATTTGAAACACTTTTTCTTCATATCTTTCATTCTAGCAAACACTACTGTCCACTGTTGAACATCTCCTCCTTCATCATAATCGATACTCCACGCACGGAGAATACAAAACATAACAATTAGAGTAAATTATAGGCTTGGTAATTTGTAGGAAAATTGCTTTATTAACTCAGTTCATCTCAAAATCTGTTATTCAAGTAGATATAGGATAACTAATAACAGTTGAACATTGATTCATTGAAGACGTACAATTGATTGATCGCTTGATTGAGAATTCAATGAATATTTAGATGATTTTGTAAGCTTGACGGCTTCAGTATATGATTTGACGCAATTTTTCTGATAACGGAAAAACGCAACAACTTAAAAAGACATTTTCGTGTATTGATTAATATCACCCGGCAAGTGAGTTCTGGAAAAATAATATCCACCTTATCAAAGGCGTAGAGAATAATTTCTACAAAAATTGCACCGTACTCGTGTATTGAGCTAAACTCCTGGTGTTTGTAGTACTACTGTCCGTTTTTTAAAACCTTGAGGCTTTGAAGAATGTTTATGACGCTGGATTAATATGAGATGATCTGTCAGAAACAAATTTAAATTCAGCCAGTTCATCTGTTTATTGGAGACGGTTGTTGACTCGTACATAAACTGTGTAACGCGAAACAAAAAAGTTTAATTTAAAGCTAAATACGTTATAGATTTAAAATCTATTGGCAGGAGTGGATTTTTAACGGTGGACTACGTTTCTCTTTTCTTTACCGGTTGACATTTCAAAAATTTTGAAAAATAAAAGCGTTACGCTAAGTGAAAGGTTTTTCAACGCTAATAACTCTCGTGCATTGTGTTCAGTGTTTCATTCATTAACCATTTGATTAGAAAAACTTACAAAAACTTTGTATTGATATAACAATTAAGCGCAATTTGTATAAGTAGTTCAATTTTTTTACTTAAAAATGACCTTTTGCTACCATACAAATCTCTGTATGAACAGGTTGAAAATATGGTTTTCCCTATCCGGATCCACAAAAACGGGTCACATATGGTTCAAATTGTATTCTTCTTTTCATTCCATTGAGTTTCGTTCCAAAATGAATTCTGTATTCACACTTCGCACTAGTCTGGGTGTAAAATAATGGACGATGAAACGTATGTGAAACAAGATTACAAAACGCTTCCCGAACCACAATTCTATACTTTAAGCGAAGACAAAGACATCTCCGAAACGGAGAAGGCAATTTTTACCGAAAAATTCGGTAAGAAGATTATGGTTTGGCAGGCAGTATGCGAAAGTGGTAAAACATCTAGTCCGTACATCACAACGGAGACGATGAACACTCAGAAACACGTTAAGGAATGTTTCCAGAAGCGATTATTGCCGATGATCAGGCAGCACGAAGGTCAAGTAGTGTTTTGGTCTGATTTGACGTCATGTCATTACGCAAAGGACACATTAGAATGTTACAAAAGTTAAAATGTATGTTTCGTGCCGAAAGACATGAATCCGCCGAACTGCCCGGAGGCACGGTCAATCGAGACTTTTTGGGCTTTAACCAAAGCAAAGCTTCGAAAATTCATAAAACCAGCGGACGACATCCAAAAATTTAAAAAATGTATTAAGTGTTCAAAATGGTGGGAAGTACCACTGTGCTAATGGGTCATGTTCGAGGAAAAGTTGGGAGTCTTGGCTTTGATTGAATATTTTGATTAAACGAGAGTAAAATATCATATAAAACACAAATACAAATCGCAAGGAACATTGCTGGTTTTATCATGGTTTTATAGCATTCTTGAAGTCTAATTCATGATATTCAGAACCCTTATAAAACCACAATTGTTACTTGGAATATGATTTGCCAAATTAAATTATCAAAACTAAAAAAAAGCATGACTTTTTTGTTATTTTGAAAGTGTGCTTATACTTTCTGGAACAGTCTATAGACTATTGCCAAGTAACTGGTCATATGTAAGAATATAATCTTAATTTGAAGAAGCTACTCATCATATGGTTACTGAGTTGAAAAAGCACAATTTGGGAGTTCAGCCTTTGTCAAAAACTAGACGAGTTCAGATGATCATGAAAAGGTTAATAGCTGGTGGAAACTTTCTGATAAGACTATAAAATTCCATTTCTTATTTCCTTGGTCCAACCCCTGCGAGAAAACAATTTTGTTTCCGTAACGCTAACGTGAAGAAACCTAGCAAATCATAATTCTTGAGCTACTTCTTTTAAATTTTGATTAAAATGTGGTCCTAGTTTCCCTTGATAAGCTGGTAACCTTTAATTTCTGCTTAAGAAAAGCATTCAAACAGAACTGAATATCTATCGAGTTTCCCTGCAGGAACACTCCGCCTAGGACAGTAGGTTGCTAGGCAGACGAAGGCATGCAGACAGACATACAGACGGACAGATAGCGCCTTTGCCATTGCCGCTGCCGATGCTGCTCTTTCGGATGATGCTGATGCTCCCTGAAGGGGCAGTGAAGAAAAGCATCCAGCTGAACAGCTTTATTATCGAGTAATTTCCTGTTTCGAGACAACGAGGCGCCTCCAAAATCGTTCCAGCGCGTTCGTTGCTTTCCATACAGCGATAACGAGCTTCTCCCATGTCTTGCACGTTGGCATCGCCACTGCCGTGACCAGACGAGTAAATTGAGGCTTGAAGCTTTTTGGGAGGTTTTTTTTGACGGATAATCTTTCAAGAATGTGTTTGTGTGTCGGCGGACCTTGGCACTCGGAATCTGTTATCCGGTGAGCACTCGAAGTCAGTGGAAACTGCAGGTCACTCGACGGCTACTGAATGACTATGTGAGATTGTTTCTTGCGTTAATCTTTTGTAGGTTGAAAGGTAGCTACAAGGCATTATTTTCATCCAACAGGCAATGGTGGAAATTCCATTATATAAGCACTTTAGCCTCAGAAGCACGTGTAACGTGATCAAACCTCTCCGTATTCAACATTCCACTTCACTTTGTCAACTCATTAACCGTACCCCCCAACAAAGTGTTTAAGTACTGCCTGTAGCATCGATTTAGCATCCTCTGAATGATTGAGTGATTCCTGGAAGACGAGATTGGGTGAACCACTAATTTGTGAGCTAATATCTGTGCCAGTAAACAACTTTGCTCACACATCCCGACCACTTGACGTTTCCAATTAGCCCCTGCCTGATGGCATCAACCGCCGATCCGAAACCGAAGGAACCGGGCTTCAGTCCAACACAAGCCCATTAAATTTGCACGATTCATTCTCGAAAACCAATCAACGGTTGCTGTTTTCGCTAATGGATATAATTGGGGATGTAGCGGCATCAGCCTAATTCCTATGCCGCACCAATGCCATTTTGGCCGGAATTTTCCGAAGGAAGCAGCAGCAAATCGAAATTGCGGATACTGAACCGGATGTTTGGCTCGATTCAGGGGAGGAATGTAAGCGATACTCGTGCGAACGTCGAGAACAGAGCAAACAAAATTGATATGGCTTGTGTTTGTGAAGTCTCCGCTGTGTTGAATGTATCCGGATTCGATTCGGAAACAAAACAAACCAAGAAGCACCATATTGTGCCGCAGCATTCCTCGTACTCGATCGGCACGTCACGAGCATGGCCAATTGAAATTCGGCCATAAATCATAGCGAAAGGCACGAGAGGCAGGAAATGATGAATATATTTGCTTTCGGTTTCCGATTGCCTGCAGCGACTAATATGATATCTCCGGTGATGGATGCAACGGACAATAACAGGATCAGAACAGGCAACAAGGAATAGGATTGGCCGTACATTAAAGGGTTGAAATTCACGCACATGGTATGTCATGATTCATGATCAACAGTTCAGTTGTCCAATCGAAAACTGTACGATTGCATTCATACGATGAGTCTGGAAATCTACAATTTGGTTTCTCGAAGTGTGAACTAAGGAAAATTGATTTGTTTGAACTTTAATCGTTTACAGATCTTTAAATTGTTCGTCAAATATTTATACGTTTTATAGTCCTTTATAGTCCTGAAACGGGTTCTATGAAGAATAGCTTTGCATTTTTAATTCATTTTTTTGACATAAAACTTTAATTTATTTAAAGAAATAAAAAAATTGTGGACCTGAGCTGAACTTTATGCTCAACTTCTCAAAAGTATTGTCATTTGAACAGAAAGTAAGGTGTTATGTCAGCCTTGCCCCTTCAATCTGTTTGTGTTTCAAATTTGTTATAAATTCAGCTAAAATTGAAAAAATCATCATCATAATTCTAGACAAAATCGTCAAAAGGTCGAAAGTAACATTTGTAAACAATGACTTAAAACGTAAATTTCCTGGAAATGCCAGATTGCTTATATCTACATCTACTACCAGCGGGAAGGTAATAAGTGTTTGCATCTATTACTGGTGCTATTTGGTTCGTGGGAGCAAGCAGATCCCAGAAAAATACGCTAGAAGCCATTGTTTACAAATGTTACTTTCGACCTTTTGACTATTTTGTCTAGAATTAACTATTTCTTTTGAAGAAAATGAGACATTGTTCATTGGGTACTTTAGTGAGATTCTAAATTAAGATAAATATCAAAAACGTAACCAGAAAATAGGAAGAAATATTAGTAATTTTCATTTACGCGTATTTCGTCTACAAAGTGCAGACTACTTCAGTGCCATACACTTATAGTACTTCTTCTCACTTTCCACTTAAAAGTACCATCTCCAGGACTCATCAACAAGATTCGTACTCCTTCTTTGTAGGAAAATATTTATTTTTGCAAAACTAATCTTATTTTGTTTCTTCCGCAATTTTGCTTGAGTCGATTTTTGCTAAAGTTTATGCTTCTAAACAATTCATCCTCCAATGAGTTTGCTTCAAACATCGGTTGTGAACGGTTGTGACGATGCTTTGTTGCGTACTTTTTCCGAATGTAACTCGTTATCTCTTCGGCGATCTATTGTTCTAGGGAGCTCAAAAAAACAAAACTGCTTCTAGCTGAGATTATTAGGTTATCAAATACGACCGATACCGTAAAACGAGGTGACTTCGATCACTTTTTGAACTATTTCTTGAAATTTTCTATGATAATTATCTTTGAAATTTTGTTTTATATGTTTTAAACCAGTACTGGTATCAGTAGTAATTTTGAAAATTTATTATGTCAGATGAACTTTAAAAAAATTGTTCAATTCCCGCGGCTAATTTTCAATAATGGGGTGACTTCGATCAAAATCAATTTTATCCATTTGAAGTGCATAAATGAATAAAAAAACACCAAATTTTTATGCAAACCGTTTGATGCAGATGTCTCCCGGCTAGCACAGGGGTGGAACATTCCCCAAAGGGAACGTTCATTAACTATGTCATGCAAAAAAGGACCATTTTAAAAACCCCTCCCCCCCTGTCATGTTTTTTTATGGACCTTAAATTTTGTGTACAGATTATCACAATTCCCAAAGCTCCCTTCCATTAAAAGCATGACATAATTTATGAGCGACCCATCCATTGCTATTTTTCAGTAGTTCACCATAATAATAGACAAACAGAAATACCTCACTCATGCCCTTTTTTAATTCGGTACTACACCGATGAAAGGACGCCAACACTGCCGTGAATCGCATATCTGTCCCATATGGATAGGAAATCAAGAAAATATGGTACTGCTATGCGATTCACGGCAGAATAAGTGCAAGTCATTAACAGCTAAGGAAACGTTCGTTAATAACATCATATTTTTAGGGGGAAGGGAATTTTACAGACCGTGACGATCCAAAAGAACCATACAAAAAGGGTGACCAAGGTGGGGGGAGGGGCTTTGTGTAGAAAAACACATTTTCTCCAACACAGAACAAAACAAAACAAACCCTTTGACAGATTGGAAGGTAGTGCAACACTTCGAGAAGGTTGTCGCGTTTATTCGTTTGCTCTTAATTTTCGATCAAAATATTTTTTTATTCATTAATCTGTTTATTTATACAAAATTTATATTTTTTCGATAAGCTAAGAAAGACGAATGTTTAAGTAATCTGAAAATGTGGTTGTCGATTTTTTTTAAAATCATTTTATTGCTTGAATATATGATTGTTGTTGGGCTTGTTAAAAAGTACCATAAGGAGCATTTTTTTAAAGATATTTTTTTATAGCGAAGAAAATAGAGAAATGCTTAAAACAAAATGCATTTATATACCCTAATAAATGCTGAATACATATGATTCAAATCTCAAAAAATTCAGGCACTTGTAGAAGGATAATTTTAAAATGAATAAATATCGGACTTGGTGGTCGAAGTCACCCCGTTGATCGAAGTCACCGCGCTCTACGGTACTATTATTTCGCCATATTCGCCGTATCACCATAGTGTCGATGCTTTGTTTCGAAATATTTTGTGGTTGGGCCTAGCCTGGTATCTATTGTTTCAATTATCTATTGTTTGGTGGCGCGAGTGATTGCAGACTACATGCCTTAAAAGTTTGTTGATATTTTTGAATATTTTTCGCGAGTAATTCCCAAATTGGAGAGAAACACCTGTGACCAGCACAAGTCCAAAATGGACATTTTCCGCTGTGATTTTCAGAAGCAAAAGTTGTGTTAGAATATCTCGAGGAACGTTATAAAAAATCGGTACTTTGTATCTTCGATTTGGAATGTTTCAATTGTGCCAAACTGAACTCGCGTTATAGCTCTGGCATTGTTTGGACATGCATAAATAGTACAAGCTTAAGAACGTTCTAGCACGCGAAAGAGTCTACTAATTGGGCAATTAAAGAATTTTGTGAACGTTAAAGTTGTAAAAATCGGTAACGGTTCAGTGGTGGAAAACCTTGTTGACCGCGAGCAATGCAATAAGGGGCAAGCATGGAAGGTCTGAATGGGCATCATTTAGATAACCCGGAAGAAACAGAACACTAACCAGTCGGACTCCACAACGAACAATTGAGGAGAATGTGTTCTAAAAAACGTGGAGCAGAACAGGTAATTTTAAGCCATTTTGTCCCTATATAACTTGTTTTGGAACCTAGATAAAATATAATCTCATCTTATTATGAATTACATATACATTATATATAGCGTTGATCAATCATAGCTTCGTTACGCACGATTGCGATAATTTGACCGTTACTATGGTATTACCCGATTCGAAATGCGCTACTTTAGATCATATATTTAAATATTCTGGCATCTCGGCACCCGATCTACTGTTCGGCTGTGCTCCATGTACATATTATTTCCCACTAGCTGACCACTAGGAGATCAGCTGTTTTAATAGGGAGTGAAAGTTATTGCCTAGGTCAGTTCTGTGTTGATCCGCATGAAGGCCAGTAGAATAGCGAATAGGCGAGAAAATAAATGTAGTGTCGGTACAAATTCTGTTCTTAGTTCTATAGTGATTGTCTGTATACTCTGTTTGGTGTTCAATAAATAGAATTAGTTATACTTGCCTTGATTCGGAAGATGAACCTGTGCCGCGTGATCATTATAAGTGTCCTGAAAAGAAAGGAAATACTTACCATCCGTTACCGTTGGTACTAAAGGATTCCTGTGAAGAAAGTGTCCCATCTTGGGGTGATTAAACACGTAATTAAACACAACGTAGGGACTCGTTTATCGGTTTTTGTGGTAAGAACGACCATAAAATTGGTGCCGTGACCAGGATCTCGGTTGAAGAGCGTTCCAGAAGGTTCCTGTGGACTCCGCCATCGCGAAATCTGGAACAATTCACCGCTGTGGTCGCGCCATTCTGATCGCCATCCCTGGGGCGCTTGAAAAGACATTGTTCGAGTTTGCTGTTGATTGAATTTAATTCAAGGCTCGATTTATCGGCCATCAGGTAATTACCTGTCCGATTTTCTTCATAGGGCCTCACAGGTACCCTTTAGATCGTGTGTTTATTTCCTTCCATGCACGTTTCTCGCTTCCTGGCCATCCGGAGACCGCACTTGGTGCCGCTACGTCCGTCGCGCGGGAAAATCTCGCCATTGCTTTAGTGGTGCTGTGATTATCCTCGCCATCATCATCCAGCATTTGGCGCCATCGCTTCAAGGAAAGTTGTAACCAGGTGTGAAATAATAGACGTTCTGAAAACATCACGGGCCGTTTCGGAGCTTTTCGTGGCCACTATCCACTACTACAGTGCCTAGGTGGATTCGTTCGAGCAGTTTTATAATTTATTGTCGCACATACCGTAAAATTCATTGTGGCGAAACATTCCTGCGGCAGTGAAATCAAGCTGCTTAACGTTTGAGGTTGTTCCAGTTGGCTGTACAAATAATACAAGGCACGATTTGCCTTGGATAAGGTTAGTACCTTTCCAAGTATCTAAATATCCAGTAGTCCGGTCTACCGTGGTCTATTTTTTGAACAGATTCGCCATCTTCGAAAGACGTCTTTTGTTCCTGTGGCTATCATGGCGGAACTGGCTATTCTCGTCGCTAGGAGGACCACGCTGCTTACTTCACTGGGTCGGGCAGAGGCATTCATCGAGAACTACGATGCTGAACGAGACCAAACGCAAGTACCGCTTCGATTAAGTCATGTCGACAACATCTGGGCCAGCATAGAACCGATTCAAGAAGAGCTAGAAGACTCAGCTACGGCAGAGGAAGGTAGGGCAGCACATGCAGAGGTTCGTGCCGATTATGAAACTCGGCTTTTTGCAATAAAGGCAAACTTGCTATCGAAAATGCCTCCCACTTCTCTTAACGCACGCAATCCCTGTTCTGCTCAAACCAACTCCGTTCTCTCTGGGATCAAGCTTCCGACTATCTCGCTTCCGGAATTCGACGGCGATTACCAGCAATGGCTCACTTTCCACGATACCTTCGTCGCTTTGATCCATTCGAATGCTGATGTACCGGATATTCAAAAGTTCCACTACTTGAGGGCGGCTGTCAAGGGAGAAGCTGCTCAGTCCATCGAAGCTATAGCAATCAGCTCGGCAAACTACAACTTGGCGTGGGATGCACTCAAAGGTCGGTATTCCAACGAGTATCTTATGAAGAAGCGTCATCTTCAAGCACTGTTCGACGTTCAGCGAATGAAGAAGGAATCTGCGTCTATGCTGCATGGTCTGGTTGACCAGTTTGAACGACACGTGAAAATCCTGAGGCAGCTGGGAGAACCTACTGATTCGTGGAGCACCATTCTCGAACATCTACTCTGTACAAGGCTGCACGACGATACGCTGAAGGTATGGGAGGACCATGCGTCTACGGTGGAGGATCCTAACTACACCTGCCTGGTTGAGTTTTTACATCGGAGAATTCGAGTCTTGGAGTCCATTTCCGTCAACCATCATGCACCTTCGGGTTCCGCTACGCCAACTGCGTTGTCGTTGAGAAAGCAGCAGTCGATAATCCGCCTTTCATCATGTTCCTCCACATCAAGCACAACAAGACGATGTCAGCTTTGTAATCAACCACATCCTCTATTCAAATGCTTCAAGTTCCATCGTCTTCCGGTTTCTGAACGCCAGCAGATAGTCAACGCCAAGCGTCTCTGCTTCAACTGTTTGAAGGTCGACCACGCGGTTCGTAACTGCCCAATGGATATTAATTGTAGACATTGCCATCGTCGTCATCACAGTCTGCTTCATACGAATACATCAGATGCTTGGAACAGATCTGCGAACAATGAGTCAACAGCACCCAATCCAGTGTCCGCCACTCCAGTAATTCACCCAATATCAAATTCTCCAGCAGAAACGCCACAGCAGTCTTTGGTGACCGCAACAGATGTCAGTTCGGCCGCAACAAGCGCTCCGGTTCAGCATTCTAGGGACAATGTATTCTTGTTAACCGTCATCGTAATCATCGTCGATGCTTTTGGTCAGGAACATCCAGCACGTGCCCTTCTGGACAGCGCTTCGCAGCCAAACCTGATTACTGAACGACTGGCAAGCATTCTCCGTCTCCGGCGAAGTAACGTCAACATAACGGTACAGGGAGCCGGAAAATTATCCAAACCGGTTCGTCAGTCGGTGCACACGGAGATTCGATCTAAAAACCATATGTTTTCCTGTAACGTGGATTGTTTGGTTATGGACAAGGTAACAGCAGACCTTCCATCGCAGAATATTTCCTCATCTGGATGGAACATTCCGAAGGAGTTAGTTTTGGCCGATCCTTCCTTCAACAAGTCACAACCAGTCGACCTGGTGCTTGGTGCGAAGCATTTTTATTCGTTTTTCCCCAGTGCTGCTCGTTTACAATTGGCCGCCAACCTACCAGTGCTCGTTGATAGCGTTTTTGGTTGGATTGTCGCTGGATCGTCTTCGCAAATTGGCTCATGTTCAGTCTCTTCCGCGGTTTCATCTAATCCTATCACTGTCTCTATGGTTTCTCTTGAAGAAAGCATTGAGCGCTTCTGGAATTCCGAGAAATTGGCCTTCAACGATGGATATTCTATGGAAGAAAGACGTTGTGAAGAAGTTTACAAATCTACTGTCTCGCGCAATGTGGAAGGTCGATACATCGTACGAATGCCCCGTCAATCAGACCTCGCTATCAAACTTGGTGCTTCGAAAGCTAGCGCTATTCGTCGATTCGAGCTTCTAGAGAAGCGACTTGATCGAAACCCAAAGCTTAAGGAAGATTACCACGCCTTCATGCAGGAATACCTTGACCTTGGCCACATGCGCATGGTAGAAGCGCACGAAGAAGAACCTGCTATTGCTTACTACCTCCCACACCATCCTGTTTTCAAGGATTCCAGCACGACCACCAAGGTTAGGGTCGTGTTCGACGCTTCAGCCAAAACATCAACAGGATTCTCGCTTAACGATGCACTTTTGGTTGGCCCGGTGGTGCAAGAAGACCTGCTCGACATCATGATCCGCTTTCGAACCTTTAAAGTGGCTTTGGTGGCCGACATCGCAAAAATGTATCGGCAAGTTTTACTGCATCCGGAAGACAGGTCACTAGTTCGAATATTATTCCGCTTCTCTCCGGAATCACCGATTACAACTTTTGAGCTACTCACGGTCACATACGGATTGGCACCATCCTCTTTTCTCGCGACGCGTACGCTGCAACAGCTAGCCGACGACGAAGACCACGCATACGCTCTTGGTGGCCCAGCATTGCGGAAGAACTTTTATGTCGATGACTTCATCGGAGGAGCAGAATCGGTGGAAGAAGCAATTCGCTTACGAAGAGAGTTGAGTGAACTGCTAGCCAAAGGAGGCTTCGAATTACGGAAGTGGACGTCAAATGAGTTGGAGGTTCTGCAAGGGCTAAAAAACGACCAAATAGGCATGCTATCGTCGATGGAATTTAGTCCCAATGAAATAGTGAAAGCGCTGGGCATATGCTGGGAACCGAAAACCGACACATTGCGCTTCGACTCCAGTACCAATCCAAGCACCGATTATCCAACTAAACGATCGATTTTGTCCGCAATATCTCGTCTATTTGACCCTCTCGGTCTTATTGCACCGGTCATCGTGAAATCGAAAATTTTAATGCAGGAAATCTGGCTTCTTGCTTGCGGATGGGACGACCCCGTTCCTGATAATATACGCCAAAAGTGGGAATGCATCAGCTGCGAACTTCCAAGCATTTCCTCCTATCGAGTCGACCGTTATGCACTTTTGGCAGATGCTACTACACAGCTACACATTTTCTCCGACGCTTCAGAAACTGCCTTTGGAGCATGCATCTACGCCCGCTGTGAAGACGCTCATGGGCAAGTTCGCATTTGTCTGCTGGCATCTAAATCACGCGTAGCACCTCTAAAACGTGTCACTCTTCCACGACTCGAACTCTGCGCTGCCGTTTTGGGTGCGCATCTTTATGAGCGAATCAATAAGGCAATTAACATCAACGTTTCCGCATCGTTCTTTTGGTCAGATTCGGTTATAACACTGCAGTGGATACGTTCTCCTCCAAACACATGGAAAACGTACATCGCAAACCGGGTCTCTGAGATTCAACACTTCACCCATGGATGTAATTGGAATCATGTTTCTGGCTGTGAAAACCCTGCTGATTTGGTATCACGCGGTACGAGTGTACAGGAATTTATGGAGAGCAAGCTTTGGCGCAACGGACCCGATTGGTTATCTCATCGAGTGCAAGACTGGCCGGTATCAGCACCAGGAACTGTACCCGAAGAGGAACTAGAACTGCGAACCGCGACAGCAGCAGTGACAACAGCAACATCAGCAATCAATCCGTGGTTCATTCGCTGGTCCTCCTATACTCGCCTTCTTAATGTGGTTGCATATTGCCAACGTTTTGTTACAAACTGTCGCACCAAAAGCCGTACTCAGCCAAATCTACTTCAATCAGTTTCTGCCAGTCTGGATCCCAGACACATAGAGAAGGCCAAAGAAACACTGACCCGCCTGGCCCAAGACGATTCTTTCGCAAAAGATGTACAAGCTCTGCAGAATGGTAAAGTTGTCGGAAAGCGCTCTCCTCTTCGTAAATTGAGCCCTTTTATTGATCCAGAAGGAGTATTGAGAGTGGGAGGTCGCCTCAGTTTATCTCTGCTGCCCTATCAAAGCAAACATCCTGCTCTGCTTCCAAAATTGCATCCCTTTACGTGGCTCGTAGCCGAACACTACCACCGTAAACTACTGCATGGCGGCGGGCGAGCACTGCTGTCAGCGATACGTGAAGAATTTTGGCCGATCGATGGACGTAGACTAGTTCGAAGTGTCGTGCGAACATGTTTCCGATGCTATCGAATGAGCCCGATACCTGTTCAGCAACAAATTGGTCAATTGCCCGCAGCTAGGGTAATTCCCAGTCGTCCATTCAGCATAGTGGGAGTTGACTACGCTGGTCCCTTCTACTTGAAAGCGATCCACAAACGTGCGGCACCCACAAAGGCATATTTGTGTCTCTTCGTGTGTTTTGCCACGAAGGCGGTTCATTTAGAACTAGTCAGTGAACTGTCTACTTCTGCTTTCTTGGCTACACTTCGCCGTTTCATTTCCCGTCGTGGCCGACCGACGCACATCCATTCAGACAATGGAAAAAACTTCGAGGGTGCCAAAAATGATATTGCCGAATTGTTCACTATGCTTACAAGCAATAAAAGCCAGTCGCAAATCATGTCTTTTTGTGCTGCAGAGAACATAACATGGCATCTCACTCCGCCAAAAGCTCCTCACTTCGGCGGATTATGGGAATCTGCCATAAAGGTAGCCAAAAAGCACTTGTACCGCCAGATTGGAGCTTCGCGCCTCTCTTACGAAGACATGAGTACCATCCTGGCGCAAATTGAGGCCATTATGAATTCGCGGCCGCTGCTTCCGTCGAACGAGGATCCGAATGACTTAGCTGCACTGACTCCGGGACACTTTCTCATCGGTACCTCTCTACTAGCCTTGCCCGACCCAGACCTACGAACGATTCCGACCAGCCAACTAGACCACTACTGGAAACTTCAAGCCCATATCGAGCAATTCTGGAAGCATTGGCAGAAGGAGTATCTCCAAGAGCTACAGCAAGACACGAAGGGTTTCCTGAAGAATGCAGATATGTTACCGGAAAGAATGGTCATCATCGTCGACGAACAACAGCCGGTTACTCGATGGCCTTTGGCTCGTATAGTCGAAATTCACCCCGGAACCGACAACATCACAAGAGTTGTTTCTCTGCGTACATCAAAAGGGATCATCAAGCGTCCATACAACAAGATTTGTTTGCTGCCGTATGATCCTGCTCATCAAGGCGCTTTAGAAAACCATCCGTCATCCGTTGACCATCGGGAGGAGGAGCAGTTGAACTCAACACCATTATAAAGATTAGAATACCTAAAATAGTTTGTAAAAGTTAGCTAATTTTAAGAAGTGTAGTTATGCCTGTTCGAAATTTCTGTCCTGTTGCAATTATTTTTGTTTATGTTTGAATGTAATTCAAGGCGGCGGGTATGATCAATCATAGCTTCGTTACGCATGTATTGCGATAATTTGACCGTTACTCTGGTATTACCCGATTCAAAATGCGCTACTTTAGATCATATATTTAAATATTCTGGCATCTCGGCACCCGATCTACTGTTCGGCTGTGCTCCATGTACATATTATTTCCCACTAGCTGACCACTAGGAGATCAGCTGTTTTAATAGGGAGTGAAAGTTATTGCCTAGGTCAGTTCTGTGTTGATCCGCATGAAGGCCAGTAGAATAGCGAATAGGCGAGAAAATAAATGTAGTGTCGGTACAAATTCTGTTCTTAGTTCTATAGTGATTGTCTGTATACTCTGTTTGGTGTTCAATAAATAGAATTAGTTATACTTGCCTTGATTCGGAAGATGAACCTGTGCCGCGTGATCATTATAAGTGTCCTGAAAAGAAAGGAAATACTTACCATCCGTTACCGTTGGTACTAAAGGATTCCTGTGAAGAAAGTGTCCCATCTTGGGGTGATTAAACACGTAATTAAACACAACGTAGGGACTCGTTTATCGGTTTTGTGGTAAGAACGA